>JAPDSC010157750.1:0-16862 GCA_026290005.1 Latrodectus geometricus | reverse complement strand
AATTCATCCGTATTCAATGTGCATTTCAACGGCAAAAGTGTTCACAAATTTTGCCTAAATGCTTCATTACAATATAAAAAATATCTTGTCAACCTCATGCCGCCCCGGAAGTCTTACAAATGTATTTAATGTATGAGACAACTCTAATCCTCGTCTTCAACAACACCCCACTTGGTATGGATATGAATGTTCGGCAATGAGGACCCATAACACACGTCTTAATGTAAAGCGGGCAGTGTGTAACACTGCAACTGTACTCTTAGATCAAAACCAAATGGCCCGTATAACTCGAAAGGGAAAATAAAAAGAGCTTCCCCTTCACGAAATGACATTAACGGTTTTATTACTAGTCGTTTCCATTTTTGCACAACTCGCGCACACACACCATGTGCCGTTAAAAACCATCTATATCGTCTGTGTCGGGGAAAAACGTGGGCATGAGAAAACTATAAATTACTTGCAGCCGTAATAAATGACGAAAATGGCTGTCTGAATATAAAGAGAGGCAGATTCCGAGCTCTCTCACCCAATCATCAACGTCTTCCTGATAGGATAAGTGTAAATGATGAATCTGGGAGTATGTGTTCAAAACTTACTGGATAACCGCAAGAATTTATTTTACGGATATTTCTTTAGTGATTATATTTACAAAAACCACAAGAATTTTCTATAACTTCGATTAAAATTTTGTTTGAATTTTTGATTTAAAAACTTTGTGGCATGATTATTTTAAACTATGTTCACAAAAATAAATCATTATTATTTTCTTTATTCCAAAAATAGTTTCTTTATAAAGGATTCAATTTTAAATATTTCAAATACATTACAATAAATTACATGAATGATTGGATGAAATATCCATATCAATTTATTTACTCTTTTAGGAAAAATCAATTGGATAAAATTATTGAATTTAATTATGTAAAATACTTGCATGGTAGAAAGTTATAATATATGCTCAAAGAACTCGCGCGATCGAGAATTGTTCATCTCTATTAATTTGCTGTCATGAGATGTGCTTAAAGTTTTATACTCTGAAGGAAATAACAATCACGTCTTCATTAAGGCGTATATTAAGTACAGGTCATTAAATTATTATGTAAATTATTTTAAGAAAAATGTATCTTTTTTATCTGCATTTGAGTATTAATTTTGATTTTATAAGTTTATTATTAGTATAGTTAACGACATGCACCAGAAAAAAATATTGTAAGGTTAGTTGGTTATATATATATATCTCAATATATAATATATATTTCAGTATACTTTCTCTCAAAACTTTCAAATAAAAAGTTCAGCGTCCAACTACATTCTTTAAGCTTCATAAAATCTATTATGAAGCTTCATAATTGTAATACTCTTTTATTCGAATTATTTTAAATTAAACGTTAAATATTTTCGAATCAATAACTTATATTTTGTTCAAATTTCAATAAAATCAATTCATTAAAAAATCCATTTATTGATTGGAAATGAAATACGAAGGATGTAATAGATTTAACGGTTGTGAAATAACACAAATTTATATAGACTGGGAAAAATTTTCACTAATTCTAGATTTTACTTTCAATTCTCATATTTTGAATTTAAATAAAATCAAAATATAATATAAATAATTTCAATAATATTTATTTTGATTTTAAATGAATACTTTTGAAATAAATTTTAATTTTCAAGAGATGTTTTTTATGCTAGATTAATATAATGATAATGAAATGATTAACGTTAATCTAGTTGATTAACAATGTTCTAAAAATTACATTATTATAAATTTTTACTGACTTATATTATAAAATTGATATTAAAAATTTGTATTGAGTATATTTATCATAAATTCAACAAATAATTAAATGTACAAAAAAGATGTAATTATTCATATAAAAAGGGGACTATTACAGTTTTTTGGAAATTTGATTAAGATGATCAAGTGACTAAGTAGAAAAGTTGGCACATTGATTTTTAGTTCTCGCCAACTCATGGAATTAGTTCCTCATAAATTCCTGGATTTTAAACTAATGCACAGTCTGCTTTAAGCCATATATGTTAGTCAAATTAATCATCAAACTCTGGGAGTGATCTCTAAAAAGACGAATATTTTTTTTCTATTTCTAATGACGGGCACCCTTAAGCAAGTAAGTACACAAGTAAGTACCATTTGCCGCAACAAGGGGGGAAACTGCTTTTCATTTTATCGTTACCCGGTGGGCACATGTGAACCAAGTCACGGAGGTGCGAGTACGATCGCCCACGCCACACCACCGCAAACCCGTTTAAAGGGCAGGCCACATTCAACCATCATCTGAGGAAAGGACATGAAACACACAGAGAGAGAAAGGGAAAGTACATCCGTGCCCGAGCCGGGATTCGAACCCAGGATGGGGATCCGTAGTCAGTTACGCTAACCACTAGATAGGTTGGGCGGCGGCTAAATTCAAATTTATAAAATTTTCGTTATTTTACACCGAATAACACATCGACTCACAGAAAATTTAACTCTTGTATTTATGTTCCTCTAGAGTTACATACATATTTACTTATTGACTAAGTTTGCTCCAAGAAAGACGAAAGAAAATAATTTGTAATTTTAATTTTTTTCAAAGAACAAATAGACACGTGAGTTCCCCCCCCCCAAATATTCATTCACAATAAAGGAGAAATATTATCTTTAATCCTAAACTGTCATTTGTCCTTGCTATAGGATAGATTTTTGGGATTGTGTTATTATCCTTTTTTTCCTTTTTCCTGATAATACCTTTTTTTTGGGGGGGAAGGGAGGGATTTAAAGATTGGGTTCTTAATCAGCATGATAAAAGAACTTCAATCTGTAGTTTTCTAAAGAATTCCTATTTTAGAAAACTATTCTGCGTGTGTTAGAAACTTAGTACCATAGCTATAAACTGTAGCTATTATTAAACTATTTGAACTATTGAAAAAATATTTTATGAAAGATAATTAATGTTTGACTAAAAGAAAGGGAAAATGCATTGAGATAAGACTTTAAAGTAATGTGATGTCATGGATTAAAAATTTGTAAAATAAATAAAATTTTTGTAAAATTTTGCAAACAAACATTTGTTATATGAACTATAAGTATTTATTGTAATTAAAATATTAGGGATTATACAGAATATAAATTTGTCATGGAATTTTGAAAAATATTTGTTTCTACCTTAAAGGGCTAAAATAATAATTTGACAAAGATTTTTGCACAACTGTAAAAAGCAAGAAGTGAGATTGATCCCTTTAATCATAATAAAAATTCTTAACCAGTTTTAACAAAAATTGCTATCGTATTTTGATTATAAATTTTGACTATGATTCATGTTCCTTCCTTGTTGCGAATACCAATTGAGGACAGGCAATATTTCTGTCTTTTTAAATTTTTAAAGTGAGGAATTAGAAATTATCATTAGTTTCTTTTTGATCAATTTTACATTTTACACAAAATGATTTTTCTCAGCATAGTAAAAACTATTTTATTGTAATCTAAAATTATGTATTGGGATCTTGATTAATCAGACAATTCTGTTCACTTAGAGGAAATTTGTCTATTTTACTAAAAGTGCATTTATTTGTACACGCAAATATCAATGTTTGGAATCCATTCAAGAGATTGAATAAGCTCTGTTTCTTAAAAGAATTTTTCATCTTAAAAATTCCTCTGGGTAGCTTTTCGCGTCATAAAATATCCTCTAAATGTGAGGCAGAATGTATTAGAATCTTTCGTAATCTATTTTAATCACGAATTTTGCTCAGTATACTATTATTTTAATAATTGGGTACAATATGGATAATATACTTTTGAATTTAAAATTATAAACATTATTTCTCTGCATTATGCATTTTTCTTAAATTGAATTGAATTACTTTTATTACTACTAATGAATAAGTAAATACATTTTTTCAAAAGGAAAATTTCAAGAAAATGTTCTCGCTACATTCATTACATCCTTCCTCATATCACAATGACAAAATTATCAATAATGCATTTTAGATGAGAAATTATTCTTAAGTCCTTTTATATGCATTACCGAGGACAAAAAAAGGTACAACTTTCATATATCCCCCCCAAAAATTACGCGCCAAATCTGGCACTCCCTACGGACTTTTTAGGGTTGCTGTTTCTTATTTTGGTGTTGCCAATTTAGGTTTTTTCAGCTTTTAGGTTTTTGCTTTTGCCAAATTTAGCATTTTCTTGTATGTTGTACCATTTTTTGAGTTTTTTTTCTTTTTAAGTTTTTTTTTTGTTATTAATTATTTGTCTTTAGCGAAAATCGATCTTGGCAAGAAAAAAAAGGCACCAAAAACATGTAAAAAAAAAAAAAAAAATCGCCAAATTTCCGATTTAGGGTTTCCAAAAAGTTAAAGAAACATGTTGATTCAATGTTTTCATAATTAAACATATCGACGTAATGATACACACATTTCTACACTAGTTGAAAAAAGATATTCTAACACTAGTTAAAATATCAACATTAATAAATATTTTATTGCAATTAAGAAGAAGATTAAACAATTAAATTAACACATTCAAGCTAATTTTTTTCAACTCTTGTTAACGTTTTCAAAATTGTCATTTAATAATAACAACTATAATATTGCTCTATATAAAATATATTTTACCCTTCACAAATTTTCATTAAAATTAAGATGCTTTAAAAAAAATCCATGAGGGTGTTTAATATTCATGGTTGATTTGGTTGTTATTTTACGGCTATCTTTCATTTACTAGGAATAATTCATTACAATCACAGTTTAAATAGAATTCCAAATAATTACAAATATCCAAGCCTAACGTAAAATTGAACTAAAGACTGGAGCACTAAGCATTTGATGACAGCTTGGTTTTTATTTTAATCAAGTACCCTATCAATATGACTTCATAATTGATAATACGATGAGTCTCAAGAAAAGATTAACAAAAATGCTAAAACAGTTAGTGGAAGAGCAAAAACTGCAATTTCTCTGTATCCTGGTCTTGAAAACTTATAAGATCAAACATTTTCCAACTTTAATTAGAAAAATTGGATCTTTATGAGCTTATTCGTTTACCAGGGATTTTACGCGTATGCTTTAATTTTTTGATTACTAATGATTTTTCTAAATAAAAATTAAAGCTTTCTCTGCTGTTAACAAATTCCATGAATTTCTTTTATGTGGTCAAATGCATCAAGGTATTTTATATTGAGGGGTTTAAATCTTGTTACACACGACTATCATTCCGTGCCTTAGTTGAGAGGCTCTTCCTCAAGAGTTACGCAATAAGTTTTACAGTATTCATTAAAACTGCATTGTTTTTATTTAATTTATCAATTTTTAGTGCCTTAAGTTAAAATCCCACTATTTCAAAAACATTCAATATAACTTTTGGCTACTATAAATAAATTCCTTTATAAAATCAATCATAATGAGCTACCATAAGTAACAAGAAATAAAGACAAAAAGTTAGAAGAGCTTCAAGTATTCGTTATTATGTCAAAAATATTTTAAACATTTTACACATAAACCATATTTATTAATATGTTTCAAACACAAGTTCCTTTAAATGAGGAAACTGAATATTTAAATTAATGAATGCTCGGGATGACATTCTTTAGGATTAATTCTCCCCAACACATTGAATTTCGTGAGTTCAATGGAATCACCATCTTGTACACTTTACAAGTAAGTTTTATTATCATCGAATTCTGATTTTCCAAGCCATTATTTCAGAGAATTCCATCCTTATCCTCTGAGAAACTAAACATGGTGGGGAGTAGATGGGCATATATACGTCAATGTCCTTGCCACCTGCGGAGCCTGGGTTTGTCTCTCGCCACTTCTAAACTTTATTAATATCCTTTTGTATTGTTGCGGGTACGGTTGCAGAGAGAGAAGGAGAGTTTGTCTTTAGAAAACTGGGTACTAAACTCATCAAGTGTCGTCATTTGATAGGACGGATGGGTTTATCTTTTCGCGCTTAAACAATAAAGGACAGAAGGCAATAAATAAGGGATGAATTTCCCTGGAGGCGGGTTTTTGAAAGATTGTAAAATATATTGTTGAGGGGGAGAGTGAAAGTTTTTATATGTCATGTGTGTGCACTTACGGGATATGTTTAATGGCTTTGAAAGATATAAAGAGGAATTTTTTTCTAAAGAACGACGAGCATAGGGAGGAATGAACCAATTCAGAATTTGAATTTCTGTTATGGAGTTTGGATAACTCAATTAGTGACTGAGTTCCAAAGATAGGATTTGCATATTTATGTGATGTTAAAATCAAATTTAATTTTTTCATTGATAGATTTAGTTCGAATGATGTTCAACTTTCAAAGAGCAGACAAAATAAATAATGAAATTCCAAATCAAATAATTAAAGTTAAATTATTTATGATTGGAATGTATGAAATTTCATTAACAAAACCTAAAATTGAAACTTTATACTATATATATATGCATATTAGTATTTAATCTTTCATGGCCTGTTACTATAACAGCTATGAAATTTACTACTTACACTAACACTCCAATATATAGTTAATATATACAGTATTACTATTGCAATTAATATCATCTTTGTTTGATAGCGTATTGCGTGTTAATATAATTAATTAGTAAATAAATTACTGTATTATTGAGGCTTTTAAAACTTATTTTAGTAAAATTAAAAAAATATTCTTCATTATATTAAAAAATATTCTTTTAATGAAATTAAAGAATTTCAACTCATGCGAGAAAGGAAGGAGATTTATTAACAAAATAGAGCTTTTTGGGTTAGAAAACTTCAGATTCGATCGAAAATGCTGTCAAATAACAGTAGACAAATGTTGCGTTTCTAATTTCTGCATTTGCTTCATTAAACAAGAACGTATCAGAATTTTCCGGGTCTCCTCCTTTGTGATAATAAATATGATTTTCTGTGTGTTTCTGAAAAGTCGTCTAAAGAGACAGTTCACGATGAATGTTTAAATGTCTTAAAATAGTCATCAGCTATTTGGATTATATGTTAAACTGTATCAAATGATTCTGTAATAATGAATTTGTTTGATGAAATGTACTTATATTCAATATATTTTGGATTTCATAAAGATAGGTATATCTAATGATTGATGAAAGCTATTAAGCAACTTAAGTTTAGGGTTTTCCAGGCTTGGATACCATTCTGTTTTACATCAACGTTTATTAATCTTTCTTGATTAGTGAATCCATTGTTGTGCTTGTACTAATATTAGGAAGCAGTTTAAAATATTATAAAAAAAAAAGGTAACAAACCATAAATTAAATATCATGTAAATATTTGTCTCGCTAAAAATTTCTAATAAGTATTATGTTAATTTCCGCTTTTGTAAGTTCAAAATAATCAATATATTTTAACAAAACGAAAAATATAATTATAAAGGATTTTTTTATATATATTATTACCATTAATTTCTTAAAGGCAATATAATTTAAAACTTGCTTTGTATATATTATCAATACAATAAATTATTTTTTTAATTTAAAACAAACTTTTATAGAATTCTATAAAGAAATTCCATTTTAAAAATCCATTCGAAAATGCTGGAGTAAATAAAATTTCTCCAAAATTCAATTTACTCCAGCATTTTCGAATGAAGTTATATTTTATGAGAAATTTTCTTTAGTGTACCATTCTAAAAAATAATGTTATTTTGAAAGACATAATTATATTTAAAAAAAATTATAAGAAAAATTAATTGGAATTATAAAGTATTATTAATGAATGTTTCAAAATATTTTTACTTATAAGAAATATAGTATTAGCTATAATATAATTTCAGAGCCTTAACTTTCACAGTGAGGACAATATTTAAAACTTATTAATTTACGTTTCAAATTTCCTTTAAAATTTATTTTATTGTTCATCACATTGTCATTCTTAATATAATCCCAAGGAATATTTTTATAGCCTCATTCACTTATCTGCTTGTTCTCTCTCTCTCTCTCTCTCTCTCTCTCACACACACACACACACACACAAAGACTCAATTTATTAAAAATATATACTCAATTAATAAAGACAAAATTAAAATTCAAAGACTCTACAATATAAGAAGAAACTATACTTGAATTGTCCTTCGTGCGTGTCAGAAAAGAGTGTTCTATTTGCATAGTTGACCATCTCCCTCCTCATAAAGAGATGATTCCTATTCCTTTTTCCATATTTGTTTTATACTCTTGATTTTGTCTTATTGGTATTGAATTGTATAGTTTTTTATTATTGTCTTTGAATTGTATTGCTCTTCAAATTTCATCTTATTTAATATATATATATATATATATATATATATATATATATATATACTTTATGTTTGATATATATATATCAAACATAAAGATATGCATAGTTGAAAAATTTCTTTACTTTAACAAATAATTATGCAGAAAGTAACAGAAATACAGACAATTTAATAATATCAATTTAAATGTTATCTTTTTATAATATTTTAACACTTAATTAGTAATTAATATAATTGAGCTTAAACAAATTTTTAAAAATCATTTTATTGAAATTATTTAATTTTATTTTTATGTATCTAACATCAGGTAATATGTGTTTATTGTTTGTGGAAATGCGCAAATAAATACATAAATTACTTATGGAATGTGGGTTTATCAAATTCAGAGAATTGTTTGAGGGCATCAAGAGAAAAAATGTTATAGCAACATTTTGCAAAACAAAGAACGCATTGCAAACAACGTGTAGAATGGAAAATCTGACAATACCTATGACGATTGTAACTTCAAGTGAGACAAAAATGTCAGCAATTAGCTGAAAAAATATTCATTGGACTTTACACATAAATGAAGTATAGGACAGCTTTATATTCGAAAGGAAACTAATGTAAATCCGCAAAGTCGAGAAGAAACCCAGTCAAAACAAAATTTTCATTCATGTGGCGTAAATAAAGAGCAAACTTTGATCTTTCAAGGTTGAAACTTTTCATACTAGTAAGCAATAAAATGTGTTTGACGAATGAGAAATATCAAAGATTGGTAATGCTGAACACGGTAGATGTTCTTTATTTACTTCGAATCTCACTTGCCTAAACTTCTGAGAAAATCTTAAATCGTTAGAATGAGACGGATATATAGATATAGTAAACTTCATAGTACGCCATCTTAGAGGCGGAAGACATTACAAATAATGTGGTATATTTAAGAAATCTGACAATCGTTAATTTGTCGATAGTCAGATTCATCAGGCTTTGTAATAATTTTCGCGGATAAAACTTCGATTAATTCCTGCATTTATTTATTTTAGTTTCCAAATTGTCTATGAAAGAAATCTTTTTTGTTTTCCTATTTATATTTTTATCATTCGACGTGACATAATTCATTAATATTTTAGATTTTCACCGAGTAAATATTGATTACAATGTAATGTTATATAATATTTTTTCTCCTTTTCTTATGACGTTTATTAACATTGATCTGTGTTGTTAAGAGAATAAACTATATATACATATAAATCAGAATATCAAAAATACTCTTCATTAATAGACATTTATTTAAAGTATCTTGTAAAATTATCAAGCAAGTTGTTCTTTTATTGCTCGTACTCAATCGAAATGTTTAATCGCTTAGTGATCCCAGCTATATTAAATTTTACAATATTTCAGACTTTAAACAGCTTTAATATTTTTATTTTTCCATATAATGTTGTTCTGAAAATGCTTAATTCATTTTTATAATCAATATGGTTAATTAAAAGATTATTTGTGTTATTAGCATGACTCAGTTAATAATTGTTTGATCTAGTAAAAAGTTGTATTTTTAATTCTTAATAATTACTTAATTTAATATTTATCATTGTTTTTGTTGTTTTTCACAATATGTGAATGAATAAATTAAGTTGAAATGAATAACAAAAAACAATGTTGCCATTTGCTGGGATTATTTAAAAAACAGAAAAAAATGGAAATTTCAGAATTTAATATTTTTGTAAACAAGCGAATTTTAATGAAATTTGCTTATGAATATTAGAATCTAATATTTTTTTAAAAAATTAAAAGTATAAAAATTAAGGAAATCTATAGAAACTGTTAATTTTAACATGAATGTTATCTGATGAAATGCGTCATGTTTACAGATGTATTATATTGAACATCAAAGGATTTTAAATTTTTCATCAGGTTTGTTCATAAAAATTTGATTTTAATAAATTAAATATAGTATGAATGAAGTTATTTATATTGCAAAAGTATATTTCATAGCATTTGTTAAAATTCAGAAGTATTTATAGTCAAATTTATATTTTAGAGCAAGAAAACCAGAGAAAATGCCAACTTGGAAGTTAACAAAGAAACAGTGCTGAAATTCATCTTCAAACTGTTCTACTTTCCTCTGCAAGTTTGTGGTAAATTTCCAGGACGATGATGAAAATTAACAGAATTTTATAAAAGAATTCATCTGTAATATATGCCGTTGCTTTTCAAAGAGAGTGTTGGAGCTTATACAGCAACCAATCAAACTGCCATCAAATTTTGATATGTAAATTTTGTTTGGATAAAAATGTAGCTGTACATTTTTCAGTAAAAACTAAAATTTTAAGACTTATTCAAAGAGAATATAATGGTTTTAATAACAGAACTCTTGGTTGCAGAACGCACAATTTATCTTTATGATATTATGCCTTTATTAGAAAAAAAAGTTAAGAAACTAACCATTTTTACAATACAGTTTATTGACATATTCACATGAGTAGTGTAAGAATATTCAAAAACCGAAGTGAATTACATTAATAGCTTTTACAATTATTTTTTATACAAATCCAAAGACTGCATTTGATGTCATTATTTTACTTTTGCTGATGAGGCCTGATTATCACATACGGCAAAAAAAGCAGTAAAATGAGAAGAATTCCAAAAAAAAATTTCATATTTTAAAAATTTTATATCAATTTCTTAAAACGTTTTTGGAAAATCAAGGTATCTTTTAGAAAAATCTTTATAAAAATAGTTTCAGAATTAACATTTTGCTCAGAAATCTTATCTTTTGTAATATTTGTTTATGTAAGCACAATCTGTCTCTGTATCAAAGTGGCAATCATAGGAATTTTATTTTTATTTACGAGAGTATTTTAAATTAAATGAGTAAATTATAAATAAATTTCTATTGTCAAATCTGAGTTATCGCATTCTAATTTTAGAATAAAATATGTCTAAAATTTTCGTACTTTATTTTGAAAATTATAGACATGAAAAGAATGAGGCTTAAATTGCAAGATATTAAATAAATCGAATAAAATTATTTTTTGAAGAATTTTATTGACAATTATAAACAAGATTATTACTATTTTTTTAAATGGTTTTCACCATTTTATAAAAAAGCAGTTTATAAAAGGAACATTTTGAAAGTAACTACAATAAAATTTACTATTGCTAAATTTGCTTAAGATGAATTTCTGAGCAAAATATTTTATGATTTAATTTTAAAAATCCTTTTTTTTTATCTTAATTCTTTATATCTATTTAAAAAATCTACACTGTTTTGATTAGTTTAATTTACATCAAATATGCTCTTAAACTGATTTATTGGAATAAGTCTAAAAACCATCAGATAGAAGCAATATAAATTACGAAAACACTTGATACCAAATTTCAAGAGGCCATGTATTATTATTAAAGAAGTAATTTTCTTGGAATATTTTGAAAATAAGTGATGTGATTTTTCTTTCAACATTATCAGCTTTCTCCTTTTTATACAGTATATATATATTATAAAGAAATAATATAAGTTTTTTTTTTAGTCTTAGAAATGTGTTAATCATGCTAATGAAAAAAATACGTGTTACCAACAAATCTAGTCATTATCAAATGAGTCATATTTAATTCAACAATTTCATGATATTTATTGTAATTTTAGAATTAAATTTGCATTTAATTAAACCTGTAATAAAATTTGTATTTAGGATATATTAGAATTATAGTTGTACAAAAAATGCATTTTTTACTTTTTTAAATATGTAAAGTATTTTGTAAAATTTTTATACATACGTTTTTACCTCATTATTTGTTATTGTCTAGTCATATACAAAACTGAAAATATAGAAATAAAGAATGATTCTTCATGATACCTTTGAGTTCATGTTTTCTTTTTTGAATTATTTCTATTCATTTTTAGCATCATAAGAAGGATATCCACCTTATACTATAAATAGAATAATTTTCTGTTGATAGCCCATGGAAAAGGAGCTTATTTTCAGTTTAAGAACTAAAAAAAGTAAACTGATGAGTTCAAACATTTTTTTTATTACGACTCATGATTTCATCATTGATCCTTACCAAAAATTATTGTAACTTTTTTTTTTTTTTTTTTTTTTTTTAGTTGTAAATGTGGACACGTTTTAAATAAAGTATTCTAGGGCTAAATGTGCAAAGAAAATTATTAAAAGAAAATGCACTTAATTTTAAAATATCCACTTATAAATGTGTTCCATCATGGAATGTTGTTCCATTTTGCATTTAGTAATAAGTTTTTTATATTAAATATTCGAATTAGATACCAAAAAAATTCAATTCTTTTTACACTGCTCATATATGAAGTTTAATGGCACATCATAATTTGATAGTGCATATTCTTTTTTAAACAGTCATTTTGATTCCTAAGATTACTGGCGTGTTAAGTGATAAACAAAATATTGACAATAATTCAACGCATAGTAGCAAATTGGACAGAATTTATTGGGCATTTTTAACTTGAAAAAAAGAAAGTTTTATTGTTTTTGAATTAACAAAATTTTTTTGTTATTTTCCTTATTATTCAAAACGAATTTGTTATAAAATGTAGCTTCTCTTTCTTCCAAAAATAATAAGTGTGTTCATTTATTATATATATAGTATTCCAAAAGTTTTTTTTCATTAGAAATTCCCATTCCCATTTATCCAGATTAATTATATTATATGTCAATTAAGTATTGAATTTGTTTTTATACATAAATGAGATAGGAATGAGATATAGATTTCTCTATATCAAAATGATCAAATATCTTTTATTCTGGTATTTCCAAATAAACATAGCCTAGCTGGCAACTGAATGATTAGCTTGTCATTCAACAATTCATATATTTGATTCCCACTTTAGCTTTGGATTTTAGTAATGTTTCGAAGTCCATTGTATTTAATGGTTGTATTCGCCCTTTCAACTGATATACTCACTGAGCCATGTAATTCGGAATCCCCCAGAAAATAAGAACTATAGTGCTTTGATTATTAACTTCATTCAGAAAACCAAGAATTTAAAATACATGTACTTTTTCAAGGAATTGAGATTGGCAATCAACACCCATCGCAGCTACTCACGTACATGCGTAATCTTACCTAAGAAGTTATGCATCTTCTTTAAATTTTTTTAGCATGTCACGACATCTTATGAGATCACAAGATATTTTGAGCTGTGTTATAATTTAAATAAAATCTGCACTGTAGAAAACAATGTGAATTTCTGAATAGTCGGCAACTAAATTTTTCAGGCAGTTCACAAGTTGTACCTAATCAAAATTTAAAACAACAAATTGCATAATTGAATAAACAAATGAGCGAAACTCTATACATTCATAAACATTCATAGACGTCCCAAGAAAAAAGAACCCAATTTGGTACTCGAAACAATCTCACTGCCACTCGCTCAAGGAATCTGTTAACAAATACAAATAACAGATAAATAATATCAGTTTTTAAAGCGTAAATCTTGAATCTTGAGTATGAATCGGTAAACCTATAGTTCGGTGATCGTGTATTAATCATATCATGAAACGCTGAGTTTTCCGCATCCTTCGGCATATCCATCATCGAAATAAACATTTCTTGTTGACACTGGTGCAGATGTTTTGGTTTTGTTAAGGAATATGTTGACACCAAGCACTTTTGACAAATCGATTTTTTTTTTTTTTTTTTTTTTTTTTTTGCTAAAAATAGAAGCAAAATAGCTATATTTGACACTAAGTGACTGAGTATAGAATTAACTTTTTCTTATGCTATAACTTTTCTTAGAAATTTGTGCACGCAAAAGCAAACTAACAAATTATAGGCACTGATTTTCTATAGAATTTCAATTATCAATAAATGTTAAAAAATAATTTCCTAACAAATATCTATGATAGTTTATATGAGGCAAACGTTTTCTTCGAAGCCCTTAGATTAAATCATATTGTACTAACCAAATGATTCTAAATTTGATTAACTTCCCTCTGAATATCCCGAACTTACTAACATATCCCTTCTATTTTCGAAGGTAGAATCGACGTAGAGATAAAGGGACCTCCTTTGTTTTCTGAGTTACAACTTCTATCACTTGACACTCTAAGGGAAGTTCATAAAGAGTTTGATTATTTAATACGACACAGGATGATACATCCATCTAAAATCCCTTGAGTATATCCTTTACGTATGGTCCGTAAAGCAAATGGAAATTATCGTTTATTTTGTGTTTATAGGTGCCTGAATGCCATCACAAACTCTGACAAGTAGCTTATGCTGCATATCCAGAAATATACACAAATATTCTTTGAGAACTATATTTTTATTGCTCTCTACTTGGCCGACACCTAGCATTAAATATCAATCAAACCAGAAGATCTCCAATGACCTTTAATGCTTTTATTAAGTAAAAATTCTGACTATGTTTCCCCTTAAAAGATTTGGCACTGAAATTTTATAGCACAGTTTAGTACTGATATTACGTATGTCAGTGGCGCTGACAGCGAAATAGTTGACGCACTGTCTTGAATAGTTAGTAGTCCAATTGACTTGGAAAAAATCACTGGTGCGTGAAAATTAGATGAGAAATTTCAAGCTTTTACACATAGTTCTGAATTATTTTTAAAATTCTAACATATATAGCTAACACCTGGACTTCAAATTTTTTGGGTCAAAATCAGACCTACGTGCCACAGAAACTCCATAAAACCATTTTTACATGTATACACTATCATACTTTGCATCAAAAATACTTATTTTCGAAAATCACAACTGGATGTCTATTTCAAAAGATGCTACCGAATGGTCTTGCACGTAGACAGCCTGGCAAAAGTCAAAAATGTCTTCATATATCAAAAGTGCACTACATCAGTTCCCGTTGTCATCGAAGAGGTTTGAACATATCCACTTGAAGAGACTAATGCGGCCTAATTGGGTAGGGTGTCGTATTTATTATCAAAAAGCAATGAGTTCGAATCACGACTTAACCGAAGATCCATCGCCTTCACCTAAGGCTGGTGGAGTACGTTAAATAGGTAATGATCATAATGTCTTCCAAGAGAAGTGGGAAATAATAAGTCAAATATTGGTGTGATTTTTACTGGTTTCCTACTTCTAAATTAGGAAAACTCTAACCTTTCTTCAACAGCTTCCACCAAACTAGTAAAGACCAACTCTGGCCTAAGTAAGAAAAAAATAGGCTGTTGCTCATTTATCCGCTTGGGCATTGTTAGAATTTCATCCGTTTGGACATTGTTAGAATGAATTAGAATCTTTGGTAGTATTTTTATACCTTTTCACATACATCGGTCTATTCTCTTGTTTGCCATAAGCAATTCTAACACAACACCACAGCGTTTATGCAGAGACTATAGCTCACTTAATTCTCTTCCACTACATAGCGACATTTGGTGTACCATAATGACGGACCAGGAAAACAGAAACCATTCAAGCTTTAATGAATACCTGAACTGGTCCGTCATTCACTGAAATAAGCATTGAAATGCTACGACAATTTGAAGTGGACAGAGAGCCTCTCAGTTGTTCTCCTTGGTATTTGGCGCGCATTCAAAGATGATCTTGGAGGTGAAATATGTTATAAATCAATATTTTGGCTTATCTGAAGATTCCTCATATTGAAGCAATGAAAAAAGATAACTACACTACTGGCCATTAAAATTGCTACACCAAGAAGGCGACAGGCTACAGATGTGAAATTTATACGAAAGGAAGAAGGCACTGTGATATGCAAATGATTAGTTTTTCAGCGCATTCAGACAAAGCAGGCGCCAGTAGCGACACCTACATTGTGTTTAAATGAGGAAATTGTTCAGCCGGTTCCTCATACTCAAATTGCATTTGAACGTTGTGTCCTGGTGAAAAGTTGTTGTGATACCTCGTGTAAGAAGGAGAAATGCGTACCAGCACGTTTCTGACTTTGATAAAGGCCGAATTGTAGCGTACCTGGATTGCGGTTTACCTCATCGCAGTATTGCTGCTCGTATCGGTCGAGATCCAATGACTGTTAGCAGAATATGGAATCGATGGGTTCAGGATGGTAATGCGGAACGCCATGCGGGATCTCAACGGCCACCTATAACTAGCAGCCGAGAAGACAGGCATATTATCCGCATGGCCATAATGGATCGTGCAACCCCGTCACGAGCCTTGAATCAAGAAACGGGGTCGTCTGGAAGACAAGTGTCTGCACGAACAGTTCGACGACGTTTGCAGCAGCATGGACTCTCAGCTCGGAGACCATGGCTGCGGCTTCCCTTGACGCTGCGTCATAGACAAGAGTGCCTTCAACGGTGTGATCAACGACAAACCTGGGCTCACGAATGGTGATTCCTGGAACCTGGATTCATCTTTTCAGATGAATCCAGGTTCTGTGTACAGCATCATGATGGTCACATCAGTGTTTGGCGGCATCGTGGTGGACGCACACTGGCAGCGTGCATTTGTCATCCTCATACTGGCCCATTACGTGGCGTGATGGTATGGGGTGCCATTGGATACACGTCTCGGTCACCTCTTGTTCGCATTGACGGTGCTTTGAACAGTGCACGTTAAATTTCTGGTTTGTTACGACCCATGGCTCTACCCTTTATTCGAGCCCTGCGAAACCCTACGTTTCAGCAGGATTATGCCCGACCGCATGTTG
>JAPDSC010157745.1:0-27311 GCA_026290005.1 Latrodectus geometricus | reverse complement strand
GATCTTAGGTGCACTAAAATAACATTTTATTTGAAATAAAATGCTACATTTAGATTTTAAGAACTGAAATAAAAAAAAAGTGTTAATCCACACAAATCTGAAAACTGGTAAGTACACTTGAAAAATTGAAATGATTTTGCCATACAATTTTAATTTTGACAATGTTTAATTTTGCATTATCAAAAATGTTAAGTAAGAAAATTTTAAAATCTGCACTTTAATATTGATTGTAGTTGCATTTTAGGAAGTAGAACCAAGATATTTAGTGTTTAACAAGAATAAATCGATGGTTTAATAAAATGTAAGATATCTTGTTCATAATATTAATATTCATTTTAATATATCTATATCAGAAAAAAGAAGCAAACATCTTGAAATGGCTGAAAAAGAGAACAAAAATCTTCTTTTATCATACTTATGTTTGAATTTACTCATTAAAACTAAAATATTAGCTTTTGTTTTACATAAATCTATTCATTAATTGATTCAATAAATAAATTTACTTATATTAATTTTAGGAAGGTAAACTAAAGTTGAAACATTTTTGACCAGAAGGAGGGCAATTATTGAGTAAATGTTACTTATTTTTTAGATATCTAAACCTATATTATTTGAATTAATTTAACATATCATTAAGTATAAGACAAAAAATCAGTAAATTTTTAAATGTACTAATTTTTGCATATTTAATTCCATTGTGTATATGAGATATAGAAGAAAAATAATTTGAAAAACTTCATCAAATAGAGAAAGATAATTACATCAAAAACATACAAGTGGAGTAACAAATTCTGTACCATAGTGACAATTTTAAGAAATATTTATTTTTTCAATTAATAATTAAATACTTTGACATGATTAGAAATACAAACATGTTCAAAATATTTAGAGGTTAATAGGCTCGAAATGATCACAATATAACTTTTGGTGTTGATATTGTATTCTTTTTAAAATATTTTTAGTGTAATTAATAATGTTTGATATGAGTAAATAAATATGTAAATTTCTTAAAATTGTCTGAAACATTAAAAAAATAAATGATTTTTATAGTATTTACACATTTAGCAATTTTTTAATACTTTAAGAATGAGCAATGAATTCAATTGACTGATCAATCAAGTGGAAATATGATGCACATAAAAATGAGGTATAAAATTCATAAAGCTTTCATTTGCATACTCGTATATTAAATATACTGAATTCTTTGTGCTATACAATTTCCTAATATCAAGATGATGCAAGAATTAAAACTGATATATTTTTAAAAATATTCTTTCATATGAAATTAATAAAAATATCATTTCAATAAAAATTGTTCAATACAACATTTCAAGTTATATATTATAACAATATAAAATATACTTTGTAAGTTAAGACAAAAGAACAGTTAAATAAAGTCAGACTAGCAGTTATTAAAATATATTAATATCTCATGCACACATAATACACATTTGTATGTTACAATATTATACTTTATGCGAATATGAAAAGCTCAGCATTAAATAGGAATACTTCAAAGCAGGTGCTACTATAGCACACAATACAGTATGAAATAATATTGCAGTTACAAAATTAATATTTTTAAGTCATGTACAATAAGCTTATTATTAAGTACTGATATGCACACTAATTTTAAGGCATTTCTGCTTAGGCTTAAACTGTTATCACAGTATAGTTAATTATTTATATTTATAAAAAATTTAGTTACTATCACAAGAGAATTATTTTTCTTCTCAAAATGATAAGTGAACACACATTACTAATATTATTTTTTTCAATAATGTAATAACATTAATTATAATAAATTTAATGTCAATTAATGTTACTACATTAATTGATATTAATGCCAATAATGCAATAACATTAATTTCAGAAATAAATCCCCAATCATATTTTTTTAGTCTAGAACAAAAATGTATAACATATCTCACTTTTAATGTGCAAATATGGTTATAAAAAAGCAAAATGCAAATACTTACAATGTTCTTAAGACTTAAGTAGCAACATTCATCACATGCAATCAAAATATAATCTCGTGATTATTTAGATAGTAACATATTAAACAATGTAAAAGTTTAAATGATAATACAGAAATCTCGCTAATTCTGAAGAACTCGATTCTCAAAAATCAATATACTTTGAACTTCATTTAATCAATTTAATTAAGTCTTAAATAAAATTCTTTTGTTTTTTACTTAAATAAAATTAGATTATAAAAAAAATATGTTTATATTTCAGAACTGGAAAAGAACTTTCATGACAACAAAAAAGTACTAATTTTAATTACAAAAAAAATGTTTACAATAAAGCTGATTTCATTCAATCTGATATCCAAAGATCCAGAAGAAGCTTTATTTATTTTATCAAATCTAGATTATTAGTGAGTTTTCAAGTATAGTTTCATGATAAATCATTTTTAACACAAATACTAGTTTGCAAGGAAGGAAAAGAAGAAAACACATGACAAATTTATTTACAATTAGACAACAAGCTAGTGTAGCAATTTTCTTTTAATACTGGTGCTTTTAGGCCAGAATATTAATAAAATTTGATTCCTATTAATGGTCTGTTAAAGAAAAAAAATGTCAATGCATGATTTACTTCTAAAATAAATATCATTCACAAATTATACAAATGCATGTTTAACAATTGATGGATAAATTATTACTATCTTTAATAAGAAAACACAAGTTTTAAACTTTGAATGTTAGATATGGGTATTCTTAAAAATGAATAAAAGTACTTAACATTTATTTTAAAAAATAGTTTATTTTAATCATCCCCCAAACAAATGGGAAATTATCCAACTTGTAAAACAAGTAATGAGAGAAATATTCCATTAAAAACATTTATTTCAGGCACACAAATAGGAAAAGTCATTAATATCATAAGAGTTTGTCAATGTTTTCTTCTTTTCCAAAAACTTTCAAGATTACATATAAAGGCAAGATTGATTTTATTACAAAAGTTAAAATATTGTTTTCAATTTTCATAAGACTCTTGTTTTAATTACTTGATGAAGATGAGTTTCTTCTCACTCGACCCATCTCTAAATCCTTATCCCTGGCAGATCGGCTCCGATTCAGTCGTCCAGGGCATAACTCTGGAGTTAAGAGAGTCAACAAATAAATAGCTATGCATGCCCAAGATGAAGCCATCTTCACCCAAACAGACGCCCAGTTGCGCTCGAATGTCATGAGATTCGCTTTCTCTGGCCTACAAAGATTTCCATATCAAATGTGTTTTAAAATATTCTATCAATTTACAACATAACATATACCTATACTGAATGCTATGTCAAGCAGTAAATATGAATGCATACTTCATATATATATATATATATATATATATATATATATATATATATATATATATATATATATATATATATATATATTGTTAATATAATTACTACCTTTTGCATGTAATACAGCTTGAATTTGTCTAGAAATTGATTTATATAATAATATGCTGTGAATAGTGTTTAGAATATATTATTATATGAATTTAATATTGTATCTTTTTCATAGATATTATAAAAGTTTTCACAGAGATACTGGTGTAGGAGAAATTTATTTCATATATTGAATTTTTTAAAATACATGATAACAGTTCAATTACTTTGAGGTTGGTGAATATGAGGGCCAAAGTAAATGTTTAGCTTCATTTTAGCGTTCATCAAACTCTGATTGGACAAGTCCAGCAAAATGGATGCATTATCATAACGGAAAATTCTATCTCCATCAGACAACAAAATTTATATGACGAAGCTAATTAGGAAAAACTTTTCAATAATACTTCCCAATGACCTTTCTTTTCAGATTTATAACTTATCCATTAGAAAGCTATGACAGAGCTGCCCATGTCTTGACAGGCCAACAGTCATGCTTGAGAGTTGGAAGGAGATAATCAGGATCATAAGTTTGTGTCCACTAAATGTGCACCCATCCTGTGGAAAGTGTTAAATGCATTATGTAGAAAGTGTTAAAGACTATCTGTCAAACTATATTTTTTTCTTCCATTTATCAATTGATCAGATTTTATAAGAGTGATACCATGGTAAACAATGTTTGGCATTAATATTTGTGACAAATGGCTAAGTAATTGCTGCTCTACCAAAAATGTTCTATTTATGAAGTTGCTTTTTAACAATGATCAATGATGCTGGAGAATCCAAATACTGATTGAACACTGTAGTCACTTTAGCTGTAATTATTCGTGTTGTAGACATTGCAATCTACTTTATAAACTATTAATCTCTTTCATTGAGATACTTTTTCTGCCCACTACTTTGCTTTGCCAAGCTTATATATACTGTCATGTCTTTCTTGTCTTTCCTTTGTCTGTTTGTCTTTCTTCTCTTTATCTATTTGTCTTTCATTTATTTGAAAGACTTCTCTGTTCTATATATTATTGAAAGGAACTATATTTGAAAGGAAACTGACTATTTATTTTACCTGGGTTGTAATAAATAATATCTTCATTTGTCATTTAAAGAAATGATATTGTTGAGAGCTTGTACAAACAATATGTACCCAGTGATGATTAAAAGCAAAATAAAAGTTCATAACTTTTCAATATGGGAGTCTAAAATTTCATATTATTACATTATTTAAAAACATGCAAAAACTTTTGATTACTTTTTTTTTTGTATATTGTTAGAGAAGTTTGAAGGATTAATATACGATTCATCTTTACATTTTTCAAATGTGCTCTAAAACATACACTTTCACTCAGCTAAAAAAGATTATCATTAGTTTTCAATAAGATATGGCATTGTTTATCTAACAAATAACATTCAAGTTTTTAATACACAAAGTCCTAGATTATTGCCTTTTAATTAACCTCTTAAATTATCTCATATCATACAAAAATCATTTTGATAAAACTTAATTTATAAGACAATATAGTGAAACAATGTACTTTGGGGTGTTTAAAATAGAATTAAGCAAAGTTTTTCTCACAAGCACATGCACACGCGTGTATGTGTGAGAGAGAGAATTAATTTAATATTTTTTAACAGTACTTTGAAAAGACAGAGTATGTGATTTCTTAATCTAATTTAACTATATTTAAATTAAATAGATTTAATTATTTAATTTGAATAAATTACAAAAGTTAAGGTTTGGAAAATTTTATACAGAAGTCAATTTTAATTGGAACATTAGACAAACAACAAAATATCAAACATCAACAAAAATATGCAATTATTTTTCTATATAAACTTGATGATAATTGCAATTTAAAGAACTGATTATGGCTAGGCACTCTTTAATATGTAGCTTCACAGTCACTTTTTCACCAAAAAGCACAAACAAGTTCAACCAACAATTAATTTAAAATAGATTCAGAACCATTACAAGCATTCACAAACAAGAATCATTTCCATGAACTGTTGAAGTGAAGGCGAGATCACAAACTTTTCTGCTCAGAGAATTTATTACAAAAACAAAAAACTATATGTAATAAATGATCAAATTTAGGTTGTTGAATAAATATACTTTGGATTTATATATATACAAATTATTATATAATTTGTCGAAATCAGTTTCTTAGAAATAAACCTTGCATAAAAATAATCTAAGCATGTCAATTATTTTTAAAAAGAACACCCAAATACTTACTTGAACCAATGAGTAAGTTGCATCATTATGTACAATGAAGCGAGGAAAAACATGACATGAAAAAATGCATAACTGTAAGTTACATTTTCAATCTCATTGTGAATTACTCTTTGCCCACCATCTTCCTCAACAGGATTCATTGCTAAGGAATACAAAAATAATTAACAATGGCTAATTTTTCTCAATTTTAAATGTATGGAAATATGTAACTTAAAAACTTTTTTAAACAAATGAGATATATTTCTTACAAGATTAATTTCAAAATATTAATTAAATATCAATTATAACGATTCTTTTTGAAACAGCAATTTAAAATCTAGAAAATTATCAGCTTCTTTACTCTTTTGCTAAGAATATTCATCACTCAAAAAGTAGCAAAAACTATGCATTGGAAAAAGGATATAAAAGTGTAATATATAATAAAGGATATATAATGTATTTAAATCTGCTACTTTAAATGAAGGAACTAAATGAAAGAAGCATTTTAAAAAATATAACATGCACATCAAATTAATTTAAAAACAAAATTTCTTTTTTAAAAGTAGCTATACATTATTTTACCAAACATATTTGATTTGATTTATTTTTAAAAACTGAACACACACACCAGTGCTGAGTGAAAAAGTAAAATTCAGTCTTTTAAGTCAATATTACTCAGTTTCTATGCTAATAATAATGTTTTAATAATTTTATTGTCAATGCAAAGAAAAACACTGAATGCACTATTGAAAAAGAGAGTCCAAAAAACATTTTTCTAGAAAACAATTGCAGAAATACTGCAAAACCTTATTTATGAAACAATTTCCCATAAGAACACTATGCATAAATAAGGCATGGAATAAATATAATAATTAAATATATTGGTTTTCTCAATTAACCTACACAAAATTATAATTTTAAATAGAAAAGATAAATGAAGTAATTTGTTTTATGCTGCATTAATGTTGTACAATTATATGCAAATTAAAAAAATTACAATATATTAAAGAAAGTAAATAATAAATATAAATTTATATTATGAATATAAATTAAAAAAATGTGTGCACTTTAAATATAAATTCTTTAAACTTGAAACATCACAAAGTTGAGACTTAATTCACAGTTTTAAAAACACATTAATTTTTCCTTTAAGATTGATGAAAAAAAGATCTTCAAAAAGTGTTAGGATTAAAGTTAAATATGTTGTCATAAAAACTATTTAAAGAATATGCAATTAAACTATTTCCCATTTTATTCCCTATTCTTTAAATAGATATTACGAACAGCATAAACAGTAATAATTTCAGAAAAGAATTTGAATATTTATTTGAAAAATTTTTATATACTATTTTGATAAAAAATGCATTTTTCTAAAATAATATTTTAGAAAATTTCTTTGAGAGTTTTAGAAATATATTCTCTAATTGAAGAGAACTCTAAAACACAAAATGTACCATTTGCTTATATGTTTGCATAGATGAAAACACAAAATTGCAAATCTAACGAAAGATCATAAAATTTCAGAAAGGACCACAGAAAAATCTTTACTGCGTTAGATGTAGCTTACAAATCATGAACTGAACAAAGCTATTCTAGTCAAATGTATTAAGAAATAAAGACTCAAATACAATGCCAACTTTTTAAATTTTGGGATTCACTGAGGTATAGTAATAAGACCGGTCTTTTGTGTGAAAAACCCCCAACCACTATTAAATAACAAGAGAAAGGTACTGCAAACTGATAAAAAAAAAAAAAGGTGAATACTTTCTGCATGCATATCGACACGTAAGTGCTAATAAGTTTATTGAATTCCCTTTCTAGTAAAAATGAAACTACAATTCATTATCTATGAAAAGTTCTGAAAATAATAGTCAATATACAAATTTTCAATGTTATATTATCCTGCATTTTGGTATCAAATATTAAATTCTTAAAGATTACGAAAGTATATCTAAAAATACTTGCAAATTTCCCATAACAAGTTTGGAAGTGTAGAAAAATTCATAACATAATCAGATCATAAGAGTTTTTAGAAAAAGTTTCTGAAAAGAATTGTCTGAATCTATACTTCTAATATACTGACAAATATTTCCAAGGTAGCTCAACATAAGCAAATAGCTAAAGCAGAAATCATGTAAAGATCAATTTTAATGAAAAGAAAACAATTCTGATATATATTATAAAAATAATAATTACATACATTATCAAAAATCTGTTCCTTATTTTTACTGAAAAAAAATTAAATTACTTGCCTTTTCTTGAAGATGAATTATCACAACATGTACAACAGTCCTACAATAAATAAATTCTATTTAAATAGTTAATCAATCCAAATATATTTACACACCATACTAAGAAATTTTAAGAACGAAAAATAATTAACAATGCCTTTGTACTAGCAAATATATAAATATATATTTGGATAAAAAATTTTGAATTCATTTTTATCAAATACTACTACAGTATGAACATTCACCAATAAGAAATTTAAAAAGCATTTCATCAAATATTTCATAATTTTTTAATTAATGTAAAATAGATGATTTATTTTATTTTCTGAGTGAAAGAATAGTAAAAAAATTTAACCAGAATATATTTTATGGTGCAAGAATTGGCCCAGGTGAATATTAATAAGGCATTCTGTTTTTAAATTAATCATCCATCAATTTGCAAGATAAATTTGTGAAAAAAGTTTATGAAATTGACTTTCCTTTCCAAGAAGACCATAATAAGTTTGTCAACAATGAAATTTGGACTTATTAATTCATAAATGGATCTAGGAATTAAATACTAGAACCAAAATTTGTTTTCCAACTGATTGTACAAAATTAACTCTCCTTTTGAGCAGATTTCAACTATGATCAAAGCTAAAGTTATTACAGTTTTTAGGATTAATAAAATGTGTTTTGAAATGACAATCAGAGAAATGTGCAACTTAACTATCAAATAAAATAATTTTTTTACAAACATGGATAAAAAAAATAATTTCTGATAGTCAATTTTGGCTTTTAAGGTAACTTCAATTTCAATACTCATTTGAGAATATTATTTTGTTTTTTGTAAACTAATTGAAAATGATATCATTTCTATAATGTGGCTACCTGGGTACTTGTGTTACAGATGATGAAAAGCTTAAAAAGACTACATCAAAAATCCATTTTGTTCGATTTTAATCTTCCCTGGACATCAAAGGAAAGTTAAAGAGAGAAATATTGAAATACAACAGAAACTCATTTAAGAAAGAATAATTCTTCTTAAAGTATATTGTACTCTCAAGAAACATCAAATTATTATAAAAGTGACAGATGATCCTATTTGTAAATGTCTCTTTACTGAAGGAACATCACAACATATTCTTTATGAGTGGTAAAATTATTCTGTGTGTAATCAAACTTTTAAAGAACCTCAGAAGAACAGGGAGACCTCCAAATGTCTGTTGAACTTTCACTTAATTATTGGTTCTCTTCTGAGTTAACTTCCCTGTTTGAGTATAATAAAACAGGCCAATTGTTGCCATGATGGTTCTTTTTTCCTAATTATCCTTTCCATCTTTTGAATTTCAGATTTCAACCTCTCAGTACACATCAGCATAACAGATATTAATTGAAGTCTTATAATTTTGAAGAATATGTAAATTTCAATAAAAATTGAACAAAGGAAAAGAAAAATATAAAATTTGATTAATGCTTAAATGGAATAAATAAAAAGTACCCTTTTACTACTGTACATACATACAGCTAAATAGAAAAATGTAAAAAATAAAAATGTAAAATATAAAAAAAAAATTTTAATACACAAGATTGGTAAAATTAATTTTAAATAAATTATTGTGTGAGTTTTACATTAACCGTTTGAGTGCTGAAGAGTTTTCTTATATATATGCTAAAAGTGTGGAATGAAATGCATAGTAATTTAATTAACAAAACAAGAGAAGCGCTATTGCGCTTTTCCGCATTTTGGGCACATAACAAGCGAAGCATGATAGCGCTTCACCGCACTCAAACGGTTAAAGAGTTTTTCTTCTTTAAATACAAAATTTTAACAGTACAATTACAGAGTGATAAATTTTAAAAGCTTACTTTAGGATCTGGAGCTCTAATTCCCAACTTATAAGAAAAGTGTGATGTGCGTAACCTGGTAGAAAATGGTAATGATGATTTTCAGAATTTTATATATGATAGCAGCAAATTAGCATGCAATATCAATAAAATTTAATAAATCATTTAATTATAAAAGATTTTTGGGATGATTACTATTACAATGTTATACTGTAGGAAAGGAAATAACACTTACGTAGAACTAATGACCATGAGAAAGGTAATGACAACTCCTCCATAACAAATGATATCTTTATTTGAGAAAAATGATACTTCAGATGGACCACAATATTCTTCATCATCATCTTCAAATTTTTCTCTTTGAGTCCCTACTCCTGTACCTATTAATTTTATTGATTAATTAGCACATTTATTTTATATACAATATAAATTTGCATGATATGTGAAAAATTTTTATAGCAACTAAATAAAAATCACAGCATTAGCAAGTTTCAATACAAGATTTGATCTACACAAAATTCAAAGTTCAAGCCAAAATTCAAAGTAAAAATTTAAAAAAAAAAAAAAATTGAAACAAATGCTTAAAATATCAAAACACAACAAAAATAATCCTATATACTTCTTTGCATATATTGAATCAACATTATTAAATCATATATTCTTTAAATTCAGATATTTGAATTCATCATAGTAAAATGAGATCACAATAATTTGAAAGATTGTTAAAAGTTTAAAAATAGAAGTTGTCAGTATTTAATAAAGTCGCACTTGAAATTTTTAAAATAAATTGTTATTTAAAAAATTTTAAATTCAAACAGATGAAAATTTTATATCCAGATATTTATTTGAAAAATTGGAAAGAATAAACATACCAGCAAGAGTAGGCTCACTTGAAAGAGCAGACCATGTCAAATAAACAACATAAGCAGATATTATAGATGACTGCAAGAGACCAGCTCTTGAATCTCCAGTATCTGAAATAAAATTAAACATTATAAATATTTACAAAAAATATATATAACCAAAAAGCAATTTTTTTTATTTTTATCTATGAAAAGATTATTGTGTCCAAAGTGTATCCAAAATAAGTTTTGTAGGAAAATACAATTTTATAACTAAAAATTATTAATTTTTAATGATTCATAAAATACACAGCACAGATTATGTACAGAAATGCATATCATACAAATGTCTTAAAAACAATTTATTTACTGCATAAGTCAATTCTTGGTTATGTTATTTCTCATTTCGGAAATCAGAATTGGTCACTATTTTTGACTATTATAGACTATCACTATAATAGAGATCAAGAATTATATTTCTTGATGTAAATACAAAAATTTTATAGTTATAAGTACAATATTTTTGCAGAATTATATAAAGATTCTTAGCAATTAATTAAAATTTTTATTGTTAATTTTATTTAACTACTAATTTTTAATGAGAGCTAATTGTACACTGACTACTATAAAAATAAAAAATGAATATTTATTATCAGAATTTACATAAAAAGAATTATTATATATCACTTAAAACTTCACCCAAAGAGTCTTTATTATTAAATACTATTTAATATGATTCTCACTGTATCCCTTAATTAATCAGAAAAAATATTAAGGATATATCAGAGTATTCAATTTTGTCAAATATTTTATATAATTACCTTAAACAATGTTGTTGAGTTCATTCCATTGAAGTACATAGAAATAATACTAGTAAGATTGAGATGGTAAAAAATAATAGAATTTTATACTTAAAAAATCAAGTGATGTGAAAAAATTGTGTTCATACAATTAAAAAAATTTTTTTTACCAATTGCAAACCATTGTGATTTTGCATAACATGCAAATACATTTCTCTTTTTAAAAAAGAAACAATTTAAAATTTTTAAACTAATTTTATCCTACCTTATTTTGTGTAACAAAGCATCACCAAGTGTCATTAACAACAACAACAAAGCATAAATATTATAGTGCGACCGCCAGGAGATGGCGGGTGTGATGTAAGAGTCACGTGTTATCAGAGAAGTCTATTTCAATAATTTAGGGAACGGAGAAGGAAACGAGGAGAAAGCGCCTCAATCTAGTTTACCATATTTGGCTAATTTGCACCTTTTGATGTAGAATGAAAATAAAATATGTATGTGTTATGCTTTTTCGAAGAATTCAAGTACCAGAATAGAAATATATAAATACATATATTAAGTTATGTTAGACAAAACATTTAGAATAAAAATATTTTTATTTTGTCAAGAAAATTTCATTATTAGATAGATTTTAGAATTTATTTCGTTCACAAGAACAGGAACAAAAACTGTAGACCCGAAAGATAAATAATTTGTGTGCCCAAAATTTTTTTATTTTCGTTGTGTTATCGTAATAATTTTTGAGAAAATGGGGAAGGGTGAGATTTTCTAGAATATGTTTGTTGTTAATTTAGATGAAGACAGTTTTCATGTAAGGAACGTCCATTTTATGCAAAAAAGAAACTCCGTAAGTAATAAATTAACTTTTTACAGCCTTTTTTTATTCAAGATACATATTTCATCATATTACGACATACTAATTTTTTAAAATGTTGTGGAATTTATTTTAATTCATATATGTTTATAGTAGGAAATATATTGTGCACCTATGGAATCATTTAAAATAATATGAGGGAATATAAAATATTTATATATCGCTCAGTAAAATCTATCAGTTAAATAGTTTTTAAGAATTTTGATTATATAACATATTTTATCAAAACATTTTATGTATAATATCAAGTAAAAAGGATAACATCAAAGAATTCTCAAAATTTTTAAAAATAAAATTCATACAGATTTCGCATAAATAATATATGTTAATATAAGGGAAAATATAGTTTTTGGAGTTTCCGAAGAAGAGGAAATGCCTTGGATGGAACTTTATTAGACGCACAAAATTCATTTACTGTATTTCGAATGACACACAAATCAAAATTGTTCAAAACTACATTGCGTTCTGCAGGTCGATTACGCTGTTTCCCAGGAGTTGAAAGCCTGCTATCAGTCCTGGATTCCTTTTTAATTCTTTGGACAGTTCTAAAAGAAACGCCAGTAGCAGCCGCAGTACGTTCCTGTGCTTTCTGAATTGGTATCGAAAGCGAAGTAGACTTTGCTTCTTTCTTTTCATTTGAACTTTTCATTTTCAAAAATTATACGCATGTTATTAACGATGTTACGTTCTTTAGAACGCAATGTTTTCCCTTTTAGAGACATTATGTGTTGTTCTGAAAAGAACAGTTTTAATAAAAATAAAAATACTAAAAAGCAAGAGAGCGCGGAGAATACAACCTTCTAAGCTAAGTAGAAAGCAAAGACTGGAGAGGGGAAAATCGTGTTCTTCGCCAAACAGAAGAACGGGCGAACAATTTGTTTTAACCCTAAACTGCGAAATCATTTTACTGTCCAAACCTCTGAAAGAATGAACCCTTCCACCGGAGACAGATCTCAACCGCCTTCTCGTGGTGGTCGAATAATACCCATGATGTTAATGATGCTGATGTAAGATTTAAAGTCATTTAATGTAATGAGATTTTCTATCCAAGTTTTTTAATGTTCTAATAAATTATTACATTTTTATTTATAAATGAAAATACTAAATTTAGCAAAAATGTTCCTTTTATTGAATTAAATAATGCTCCTTTTATTTTCATAGTTATTTCATTACTTTCAAACTTTATAATTTACTACAAAAACAAGAAACCCAACATTGTAAAAAGGAAAGAAAAAGATTATATATAGTAATTATGATTCATGTAAACAATGAGGCAAATGGTATGTATGAAAAATAAAATAATAATGTAATAAATAAATATAAAAGCAAAATCATGACACAAACTTGCGGTTTTGTGAAAATTTTCCCACTAAATCTGCATACAAATTGTGGGGAAGGTGCTAGAAGTTTCCTTTGTTTCTTCTCATAAGATGTATGAATTATAATGAAAGTTTATAACATATTGAAAGTTTTCAGGCAGCAATAATATGCAGTGGATTTAAAGAAAATCTTACTTTAAAAATTCAATGAACTATCCACAAGCCGGTATCAAATAGTATACAAACATTTTGCATTTACTTACTAATTATATATATATATATATATATATATATATATATATATATATATATATTAACTTTTTTTAACTGTTTTTGTCAGAAATGAAACTTTTTAATCTAACATCTTAGCATTTTTAAGAATTATTTTATTCATATATGCATATAAACATATTACAATTCATACATGCATATAGATATGTAAATTTTTATATGTAACACAAATATTTCAGTGATTAAACTCTTTTATCAAAATCTAATTTATTATTTGGAAAGCACAATAAGTGTTCTTTTATTGATGAAAAGCTGCAATAGAGAACTTACTTTTCTCTACACAAGGCATAATTGATACAAAAGAGCAAAACAGGCACAATCCTCCATTTATACCAATAAATAATTTGTTCGTAAAACAGCCTTCAGCTCGAGTATAGTTCTGAGCTATTAAGACAATTCCAATAACAACAGCTGTGTAGATCAGCATTGCACAGAATACCATCACTGAAAACAGTAAAGAAATGAAATATAAATCTGATGTACAACTATATGTTAGCATATGGTGAAGTCACAGAAATATTCCAATCAATTAAAATATTTATTTCAATATTTTTAATTAATTAAAAACATTGTTTTAAATAAAACATTTCAAGTTAAATAAAAATTTGCTTTAACTGTAGAGAATTTGAATATAAAACATTTTTAGTTTATCTTAGTACATGTCATACAAAAGCAAAGTACATTTTTTTATTAGAATGTACACAGTTCAAATTACAATTAAAAATAAATACTCAAATTATTGTCCTTTGATTCTTCCAAGACAATGCACAACTGGATGTTGTTGCACAAGTATAATACCTTGTACTTAGAGCTAGGGACTCTACCAATTAGGTGGAAGAAATCAGGTGAAAGTTTTCATAATCAAAAGCGACCAATCAGAAAAACCCCAATATTTGACCTACCACCCCAGAGGTATCATTTTCCTTGAAATACAGTTTGACTACAACTTTTAAGTTAATTCGTAATTCAAACTCACTACCTTTCAATTATGAGAATGACACACCTTAACCAACTAGGCCAGTGCGCCCCAGAAAAGTTTGTCATATTTACTGTACGGCTCAAAATATTTACAGTACTCAATATAATTAGAGGTTTTAATCTATAAGATGAAATCTTGAAACAAAGATGAGCACATAAAAGTAAAAGGGAAATTATTTACGTTTATTTATTATAACTGAACAATTGTATTACATTTCAATTATTAAGTTAATTAGTTTGATAATTTTTAATATTTTTTAAATAGCATTTAACATATCTTCTTTATAATCTTCCTTTTGAAAAGTTTAAAAAATTTATTTTGTTTCCCATGGCATAATGTAAATTATGCAATGTAAAATGCATGAAGAGAAAACAATTTTAAGAGTTTCAAAATTAAAAACATGTATTGCTAACAATTATTGCAACTTTAGTCTTAATTATGTCTTAAGACCAGCAATGTATTGATATATTATACAAAGAGCATGAATACAATAAATTAAATTAAGTTTAGATTTATTCAAAAAATTTTAGTTATTTTTAAAGATATATTAAATCGATCTATATAAACTTGTTAATCATAGTTTATGCTAGATATTACTTTTTGGAAATTTCAGTAAGACAATTGCGATTGGATTATAATTGAGATTGAAATAAAATTTTTGTAAATGCAATGAAAGCACAGAATCTATTTCAAATTCTTTTTTCATAACTCATAACATAAAAGTGGAATTCTTGAAGAAAAATTTTAAAAAATTAATAAATAACACTTACACACAAACCAGCAATTACTTCCTCCACGAGATATTCTACGTAACCTATAAAAGCAAATCTTTATATATAAATACCTTAAAATACACCAAAAAAATTTATTTAAAAATCTGACATAAAATTGACATTTATACTAATGAACAAATGATAAGCAAATTGAAAAGCTAATACTAATTATTCAAAACTTTAAAATATAATGGGTATATATATATATATATATATATCAAGTCAAAGTTCAAGTCTATACATTTTACACAAAATTTTTAAATTATGTAAATAAAACAAAATTTAACATTTCAATTACTGATATATTTTCATACTTTTTAGAATTTAACTTTTTCTCTTGTAGTTAATTTGAAGGGTGTGAAATAAGTGAAAATCACTTGGGAGCAATATCTGAAGAATAAGTAGGATGCAGCAGAAACTCCCAATTAAATTCACTAATTTCTTGCAGCATTGTTTGAACTATATGCGGTCTAGCATTATCATGTTTTCTAGACATTCGCCAAATGGGGATGTTTTTTAATCAATTTTAAGTTTAAATGGTTAAGTTTTTCAATACAAACATCTTTATCTTTATGACTTACATAAAAATTAATTACAACTAATAAAAAGTATACTAAGTATTAACCAAATAATCAATAAATACTCTCTTACTTATAAATGTTAACAGTCAAATTAAAAGAAATGGATTTTTAGTTGTTATAAAATGAAAAAAAAGTAATGTTTATTTAGGTATAAGCTCTGCAACATTTTAAATAGAAGAGATCATACAAAAAAATTGCTTAAATAGTTTATACACATTTCACTATGAAATCCTATTTAATATTTAAAACCAATTTGAAATTAATTAATACTAATTTAATAATTCCCTTTTATGCAAATGAAAAAAATTGCACAGAAAAGAAATATAATGTGGAAATGAACAAATTGCACAAAAAAGAAAATAAGAAATAATGTAATGAAAAATTATTCATTACATTACTTCCTATAAACCTATACTAAATTTTTTTACAATACCATATTTAAGAAAGTTTCAAAGATAAATGCATATTTTTTTTATTTTAAATAAAATGTTATAAATTTAATATATTTACAATCAAATAAAATTTAAAACATTTTGTTTAGTAAAAAATACAAACATAAAATAAAACAAAATTTAATTTCATATTACTTGAAATTGTGTTTGTAAAATTTTTGTTTAAAAATAACATAATTTTTATTTAATTTTTTTACAAATTTAATATTTAATAACATTAAATTTTTAAAAAAATTACAATTTTTACACTAAAATACGTTATTTTTAAATAAATTTAATTAATGAAAAATATGAAATCATGTTTAAAAGAAATAATTAATAAAGTTACCAATTATTTGTCCATGCATGGGCAAAATCTACAATTAGCATTAACTGTATAATTATAAACACTGATGCTGCAGCCATTGAAATGTACATCCAAACTAAAAGTAAAAATGCATAAAATTAATAAATTTATTGATTAATGTGCACTATCAATTACTACACAACAGATAAATATAATAAGAAATAAAGGTGAAGAAATACTACTCACTGTGACCATAACGACTGACATACTCTGAAGGAATAAGAAAAACACCAGCACAAAATAAACATAAAGTAAAAAACTTGATGCACCACATTCTGCAAAATAAAATTTTTAAACATGATTAAAATTTAGAATTAAAACTCGAAATACATGCAGAATGGTTAAAAATTTCTAAAAATTATAAAATGCACACAAAACTTTTTACATTTAATTTAAAAAGTACAGAAAAATTTAGAAATATTTCAAAAAAAAGTTAAACTTGAAATCTTTAAAAAAAAAAAAAAAAAAAAAAAAAAAATATTTTATAGATTCTCTAACAGTTTATAGGCATTCTGAAAGAGAATTGTTCCCCTTATATTTCAGAAATAAAAGTCAATTCAAAAAAATTTATGGCCTACATAAAAAATTTTAATTCATGAATTATTTAATTTCAGAATGTAAAATTAATCATAATTTCACATTTATATATTGAATTCTAAGTAATTTAATCTCCAAGATTTTTTCAAGCAAAAAAATATGTATTTTAAAGGAAGGAGGAAAATTTCGTGTTAAAAAGTTATGCTACATTGAGAACACAGAAACAAAAAATTCAAGATACTAAAAAATTAGATATAAACTTACACGTGACAAAGCATTATATCCTTAAAATTGTCACATAAAATTTTATAAGTTAAAATGAAATATTACAATTGTTGAAAATAATTATCATTTTTTATTTGTCTTTATTTAATGACAGAGACATATCAACAAAATGAAATATGTAACATTGGTGATTCTAATAAAATTTGAAGTTTTACACTGCATATTAACCAAATCAAAATTTGCAAACCATATACATATTGAAAAAAAATTTGAGTGAGGCAAATATCATCAAAATTTTATTTGCTGAACTAAAATTTTATGAAACACAAAGTTGCAAAATAGAAGATAAAGCAAAAAATCTGATTTTCTTTTCAAATAGATTTTACATAATATTTTAATCAACTAAAAAAATATATTTAGTGTTAAACTTTTAAAATTAAACATAAACCAAAAAGTTACAAAAAATTTATTACACTTCCTTAGGAAATGAATATAACTTTTATTTAAATAGTTAATAATTATCACGCAATATTTTCAAATGTTAATTACAACAAGAAATACTATATCGTGAATTTGATACTATGTGTAATGCCAAGCACAAAAAAAATGTCTTCTTACCCATTATGCAAGCCAGATCTGCAACTTAAACTGGATGATACTCCTATTGTAAAGAAGGCAAGAATAAAGAAAAAGGCAGCCATAGCAAGGGAAACTCTGTAAACAGCCATATAACCTACAAGCAAATCACAATTTTCCCCAGCGTTTAAAGTTATGCAAGTAACATTGTACTGAGGAAACTGGAAAAAAAATTTTAATTATGAATTTTCCATCATTTGAATTTTAAAAATAATTAAATTTAAAATTTAAGAATTATAAACAGGAAATTTATTTTTTATATTGCAATAGCATTAGTTGAAGATAATATTAGCTAGGAATGTAATTCTTTTATAGAGATTAATAGGTAAAGGGCTATCAATTATATCCTATAAGGGTTCAATGCCATTTCCAAACTCCAATGTAAACACTAAAATTACATTAGTCATAATTTTCAAAATAGATATGTCATCCAAACAATTTAAGCAATAGAGATTAACAGAATGATACAAAATATTAAAAGGAAGACTATTTTACAAAATCACATTAAAGTTAATATATTGTAATAAAACTATCAATTATCCTCAACTTTTAGTATATGATTAAGTTGCTATACAAAGCATTCTATTGGTCTAGCAGACTCTAAGTCTTCAAATATATGGGTAGGTCATGTCCACTATACTCTCATTCAATATACAAAATTATTTTTTTAAAAGTAATAAATAAATTAAAGATAACATGAACAATGAGTACCAATAAAAATGAGATAATTAAATAATAATTTAATTTGTTATACAAATGAATCAAATAAATTAACATCATCCATGTGATATTTATAAATGACTAAAAGATATCTTTGATGTATATCAACATTTTCATGATAAAAAATAAATTGAACTTATAATATTTTATGATGATAATCAATAGATAAAAACAGTTAGTATGATAAGTTAAAACTCCATAACAAAATTAATAGAATTTCAATTAAATAAATTATTTTAAATGTGCCTCCTTTCTGCTAATTTATTTTTTATCAGCATGAATAACTAACATGAATATATATGATTTGAAGAAATATCTAAAAAAAAATTATTCAAATTTAAACTTTTTTTATAAAGCTTATTTCAATATTAATTAAAGAAATTATTATTGCAGAAAAAAATGTGATGAACAAACATAGGTAAACATAAATTAGAAAATGTATGTATTAAATTAAAATACATAAATAATCGATGAGATTTTTAATTTCATTAAAAAACATAAGGAAGATGAAAAACATTTCAAAGCAACAATTTAGTTATATATAAATAATAAAATAGTATTGGTTGAAAAAAATATTTCTTTGTGTGATCAGTCGAAAAGCAACAATATCTGCATCCTAATTTTCCACAGGGATAATATGAATGTAATGATAAGCTTCTGGAGAATCCCAATCCATTTTTTAGAACAGCAGTCCCTATTTTTTAATTAATACATAGCAATGTTAGTCTCAAAGCAAAGCTTTATCTGAATAGGGCTCAAACAAGTTCCAATGAACTTCTATATATTAAACAGGTCAAGAAAACATGCTGACAACTCCATGGACATTGAACATAATTAAACTTCGTTGTTTCTAGTTCGGTTATGTTCTCCCCAAATCAAACTGCATGAAATTTAGAGATATCATAAATTAAAATATTACAATAGTGCAATATATAATATAGTACATGCTATTAGAATGTATCTCAATGGTCTTAGGCTATCATATTGCCATATTAAATAATAAACAAGTTCATATATCCACCTATGATGACTATTGATTATGTAAATTTTTCTTGTCTGCATAGTGACTTTTCAATAATGTGTGATTATTTTGAATGCCACTTTCTCTCCACACAAAGAATGCAATGAACTCACACCAGATTGAGATAGAAGTTATTCAGGGAGCACTTAATTCCATCATGTTAACACCAATTTCAATGCTTAAGTGAGGATATTATTCAGGCAGCACTTTTAAACACAAAAATATACAAACCAATACATTTCCATAGGGATATCTTAAGAACTTCTATTTTGGATAGTTTTCATTAACTTCTTTCCCCATTAATAAAGAAATTGTTTTTGCAACTGAGAAGTACTAAATGTTCTGATTTGGAAATAATACCCTCATCATTTGTTAACAGGCAATTTTGCTTGAGGGTCACAATTTTTTTCATATTCAAGAACTAATTCATCTAGAATCTAAAATTTAAAAAAATTCCTAGCCACTTCTAATATACATACTTGAAGTGGAAACTGAATTCAAAAACTGATCAATTAAAGGCCATTCTTACTACTAGGTTTGTTAACCGTAGAAACTGGTTATCAACGCCAATGGGGCTTATAACCTTTCCTTAAAAACAAAATTAAGTTTTCTTACTTGGAGCAGATAACAGATCATTAAAATGTTATTCTTTGCCACTTCAGCAGAGTCTGTTACATTTGTTCTTATTTAAATTTCCAATAATTTATTACACCATGTATGACAATAATCATGTTTTTGAGACATTTTAAAATAAATTTTTCATGATTATCATAAAAAATAATAAAAGCTCTGACACTTGTGCATTATACATTAAAAAGTAAAGCATATTTAAAAGCAAGTTTTTATATAAAGTAGATATAAGTATCTGAAAGGAATTTTTCCAGAACTTAAAGGCGTGAACACATATTTTCAAATAATTTTCTTTTGCTATTTTCTACTTCTGATTCAAATGTTTTAATATTTTACAACTTCAGATGATAGATGAATTATATTATACATTAATTATCAGTAAGTAACGATGTTTCCTCTTTTTTACTAAAATATATAAGTAATGCACACATGATATATAATGTAATACGAGTTTCTTTGAAACAAAATTTATTACAATTTTAAATTTCATATAAATTTACCACTTCAATTATCCTATCTTGCACATCTTGAGTTAACATAACACACATTAGAAGTGTACCCAACAGAAGAAACAAAGTGTACATCAAACGGGTTGATGTAGATTCCTTTACAGCTGGGAGAAATCCACAGCACATACGACATGGCCGACAGCCACAACAACAGCCAATCTGAAAACATAAATACAGTAGCTTTCAAACAACAAGAATTTATTACATTTTCTCAGTTATATCGTTATGAAAATAGAATCAAATGTTTTAATTAGACAAATATTCATAGATTGATGTTGCCTTAAACCTATGTTTCTAAATATTAGTAATATTTTGTAATAAATAATTTAATAGTAATATTTAATAGTTATATTTTGTACTAAATTTTAAAAAATTAGTAATATTTATAATTAAAAATTAATTAGTAATATTTTGTACTAAAAATTGTAATAGTAATTTTGAGTTATAGTCAAACAGAAAGTATGAAATATACAGGGGAATTTTGATTTCTTATTTATTGCATAATATTGAAAGGTAAACATTAAACCATAAATCCTTGGCAGACTCTACTGATATAATGGTTGCAATCAACATTGAGGTTACAGATGTCTTTATTATCTAAGATATTAGCTGGGAAGATTATATTTTTTTATTGAAAAGAAAATATTTTATCAAAAGATACAGGTTTTTCTAAGTGAAAAATAAAGATAGAAAACTTATTCACTCTTTTATTAACATAGAATATTATTTAATTACTAGTAAATAAAATCCACCAAAGCTTCTTATATAAACTTTTCAATTATTTTGACAAAAAATTTATCACAAATGGAACTTGATAGATGAATAATACGAACAAGGAAAATTGGTAAGTTTTCATTTCAGGAAACCAGTGGTAGAATCATATTTTCTAAATTATTAAGCAAAGAAAGAGAAAATGAAATGTAAATTCTTATTCCAAAAAAGATTAAATTTTAAGAGAATTGTAATCCAACATCATATGGAAATTATCATAATTTCTCATAAGATTTAAGTTACAATACAATTGCCATATAATCAATCATGTCGATTTTTTAATTTAGTGATTTTTTTGGTGGATATCCTTGTTTATCTAGCAATTTGGATTTTTATTACATCATAAAGATCAAGAATAAGAATTAAGATGAAAATATTATTTTGGCAACCTTAATATTTAGATCATCATGATGAAATTTGGAATGTCTTATTCTATTTTCAGATTTTATTAAGAAATTTTTGGGAGCATAGTTCATCAGAATTTTTTTAGTGTGTTCTACAGATTGCTTGACCTTTTGGATACTTAAATTACAGGATTGTATTTTTTTTTTTTCATTATTTAAAATAATTCTCTTTTTTTATTCTATATTAATAGTTTAAAATTACTGTTTAAAATTGTGTTGACAAATCCTTTATTTTTGTATGGCATTTTTACTATTTATATTATTTTTATTATTTATATACAGCATTTTTTAAATTAATTGTTAATTTAATGAGTATTTTAAAATTTGTGTTTACATTTAAAAAATTCTGCTCCTACATTTTATATTTTGAAAGTATTAGGTAACATTTAAACTGTATTTAATAAATTTATACTTATTTTTTTGCAAATGTTCTAATGTTTACATTAGAATTTATTTTGCTATTTTTCTTAGAATTTGTGTTTACATTTTTGTTCCTATGTTTTCATTATTTGTATTTTTCATTAGCGAAATGAATGTACTAATGATGTTTTTTTTTTTTTTTTTTTAATTCTTATAGTATAATTCAAAAGTATAGAATTACGCTTTTCATTTGTTTGGTTTAAATTTATTATTTAGATGCGTAAGCTTTTCCCAGAAAAGAATTTATTACGCCACAATTACGTCATCTTAGCAACATTTCTTTGCCGCCTAAAAAGTTCAGAAATTGGAATGATATATTATACAGCAACTGTGCCTTAGTTACTTACGATAGTGACAGTTAAGTTACTATTACTTATGAAGACAAGAGAATATGTATATGTTTCCGTGAAAGACCGAAATCAGAGAATGTCGACATTCACCGGTGAATGTCAACACATACCAAAAACGTTGGTGAAAGACCGTACAATTGATTACATTTCTTGCACTTTCGGACCATCACCGGTATATGTCGACAATCACAGACAAGCTTTGGTGGAATTTGAAAAGATGATTAAAGAGCTCGAAAAGGAGATAACAGAAGGCAACATCAACAAAGAGGTGCGGCCTAGAGCACGTTGTGTTTTGCTGGAATATATTTTTACGTTTTTCACGCCTGAAATATTGAGATAAGAAAATGCAAATCTGCATTTCTCCTCTCCGGATACGGAGAGATGAAACGCATATTCAAGATTCACCATTAGTGCATTGTGGATGTCGACATTTGCCGGTGTAAGTGAGAAATGAGGATATCTAGCAAATATTTCGGACATACACCAAGCGACTACGTGAATGTTGACATTCACCAGCGAATGTCGACATTCTCCAGATTTCGGACTTTCACGGTAACATATATAAATCAAGACAATTTTGGTAATAATATATTTTTAAAAATTTTATACTGATATATATTTTTCAAAACAATTTTTAAATTCAGAGAACTGTAAACCATATTTTTTAGGAGGATAAAAGTACATAGAAAACAATTACACAATATATAATTAAATGAAAATTTATCATTTTGAAAAGCAAAGTTGACGCTACATAAATTACATTTAGAAGCAATATATTCCATCAAAGTTTTTTTAAAAACACTTCAAATTTGAGAAACTAAAAAAATATTAATTTCTTTCAAATTTCAAAAACTTAAAGTACTTGCAAACTAAAATTTTCACTTTGAGTGAGTTTTTAAAAAATTTTAAATAATACACAACATTTGAAATGGATTTCCAAAATCATACCTGTCCTTGGCAACTTCCACCCATCTTTTCCAGAACTTAATTTGAGTAAAATCATCTATAAAAACAATATACCATAAACAATATTAAATATTCATTGATGCAAATCCATGCTTAGTCGAGCATTTGAAAACAAATACTAAAACAAAACAATGAAAGACAGAAAACAATGAACTTCTACTTTTGTGTTGCCAAATCATCAATTATAATAATCCTGATTTTCATCTAAGGTATTTCAATTTTAAGTAAGTCAAACTACTTGCAATAAAAAAAATTATTTTAATTGTTTCTGTTTTTTTAATTCAATTATATTGCAACCATAGGTTTTCATTCATGAAAACACCCATTTTTTAAGATTGGAATGTCAGATCATTTCACTTTTTAGTATATACATTATTGCATTTTTAGTGCGATTATTCATTAAAAATATTTCATTGATATCTCAAAAAACAATTTAACTTCCATTTTTAGAATATTGCTTTTTCTTAAGATATGAAAATATGCACTCAGATGATGCAATTGTTATAATTTATAATATTGATCAACTGACTACTTGTATCAACTAATTAAGATTTTTAATTATTACGACTATAAGCGTAAATTGTCAAGGAAACAAAACTAAATGAAAGGAAAAAACTAATTTTAATTTCATTTAAAGAGGGAAAAAGAAATGGCCAATTTCTCTGAGTTATTGAACTGTATATATTTTGCCATAAATTTTAAATTGTTACTATATGCTTTTTCTCATTTTGTAATAAATTTCTAATATTGATTTCTATCTGGACAGAAGGAACAGATCAGAAATTATACTTATGTACATTTACGTCCTCTTGAGCTGCACAATGAGTGAGTTAAGATAAATGAGATAAAAATTATTAAAGCATTCAACTACTCATTTATTTTTTATACAATTATATAATCAAAAGTCAATGCCTGCACTCGAATTCTAATTCGGTAGGGATTCAAGTATTTAGTCATACAGGATACGTTTTAAAATTGATTCTGATGCACTAAAACTTTTGGCGCTCATGGTTGGAATCAGAACTAAAAAATGATTAAATTGAGACCTTGGGTCTGAGAAGTTAAATTCCAAAAAATATTTAGAAAGAAAAAAAATAATTTACAGATATACTAGTGATTAATCTATTGCTCATCATTGTTAAACTACATTGGAAACAAAGTGGTGCAATGTTTTATAATTTTTCTATTGTTGTCAAATATTCTGTTTCATTTGTTCGAGTGCTGTTTTTTTTTTTTTTTTTTTTTTTTTTTTTTTACAAGATAAATGAAAAGAAATTATTAATTTAGAAAATTTTCCATTAGCAACTAGATGGCGACACTATATTATTGCGAATCATTTTTAAAAATTATATTATTTTTCAAAAAATACTTACTTACTTTTACTTTAAAAACTATTTTAGTGTGTGTGTGTGTGTTTTAAAAACATATTTCTTGTTTAATTTGAAATTAAGATGATGAAAAAATGTTTATATGAATATAATATTCTATTCTTATATAATGTGATTTTGAGTATTATATTTTAATAATAATGATTCTTTTTAACTCTGTTTTACAAGCTCAAATGTCCATAGAAGTTCCCTTTAATTAGGCAAATGCATGAGGCAATTAAAAAATTAAATTTATTTAAATGCTTTATTAATTTTATTAACTTTTTTATTTATTAAGTAATTTTTCCAATGTCAAGTTTTGACACTGTTTTGGAAAAATCAAAATGAAATCTATGTTAACAAAAGTCTAAATCACTTTATTTTTATTTCAAAAGAGAAAAGTTTTTAATCTTAAATGACTGTTTTAATACTAATTTTTATCATTTAAATATTTATTTTTGAATAATTTGAATATGAAATAAAATTTCTTTTGAATCCCGTTAGCATAAAAAATGTTTCAAAATTCTAATTATAATAAATTACTTGTACGATTAGAAATATTTGAATTAATGTCATGAGCGTCCGTCGTCTTGGAGTTTTCTTTGCACTTTACTATAAAAAGTACATTTTAAGTAATATTCATTAATTTTTTTAACTATAAAAATTGTCAGTCTCTCATACACACTTTCCATATCTCTCATTAATTTATTGGGAAATCGTAAACTCACTTACAACATAATAAAAATAAATGAATTTAAGAATATGAGAAAGGTAAAGATTGAGATAGTTGTTGTTGATTCCAGCAGATGGCACCACTACACAATTGTATAGTTTCGTTTCACATAAAACTAATTTATTAATTAAATTATTAATTCAAATTAATAAATATTTGAAAAAAACTGTATTAACATCAAGTGTCTTTCACTACAAGTTTAAAAAATTTATTTGATCATGAATGGATTTTTTATGAGTTTGCATTATTTTAAATATTCGAATAGAAAATATTTATCAATATCGAATGGCACTAATGTATATTATTAAATAACTTAAAATAAATAAAAGTAATTAATTTGACTTAAATTAGATCTTACCGTATTCTTATAATAAACAAATTAAGGATAGATATTTAATGTAAAAATGCTGTAACAATAAGTGCAGCTTAAAACAATTTGAGTAAATGCAACAAAAAACTATGAATTTATAATCACTGAGGAGAAAAAAAAATGCTAAATGATTCAAGGAATCAAGAGAAAGTTTATCGACAAGATTTATTATTATGACTGGCTTTTCATAGAATGGCCATTTAAAAATGAAAAAAACTTGGCAAAGACAATTTTTAAATAGGAAATTCCATATCCGCGATTAGTCGGTTGAACAATATCAAGACAAAGCAAGCAGAAATACATTGAAATTCACAATTGTTTTTTAGAAAAAAAATGGAAAAAGAAAACGAAATTAAAAACACACTTAGTGATATTCCTGCTCTATCTCTTGATAGATTATAGATGGATTTTTCTGCTTTTAAATTCTAAAAATCTGCATTACCCAAAAGCTCAAGTACAACGTTTTGTGAATATGAAGAAGCTGTTAGAACGAGTGGTGTAAAATGTCTCTGCCAATATTGTAAAAAACATTATTAATATGGAAATTACGATGATAAGAGCAAGAACTATCTAACTGAACATTTAAAACATAAAGTAAGAATGTTAATTTTCTAAGTACTTCTATCCAGTTTCTGTGTAGTACCTTTATATTTTAGAACAATGGACCAGTAACGATTAAAATCACAATGATATTAAACTGCTCATATTCGTAACAAAATCTTATTAAAAAC
>JAPDSC010157732.1:0-13785 GCA_026290005.1 Latrodectus geometricus | reverse complement strand
ATATATTAATACTGCTTTTTGTGTTCCAGGTTCGAGAGAAACTTCGAGTTGCCATAGAAAGAGTAGCAGCTCTTGAAGAAATAGTCAGTCAACAAAATGAAGAGGTATTCTTCAATGGTTTCCTTTCATAGATTTATTAACTCAAACATTAGAAATGGAGCATAAATCTACAACCCTACTATATCATAAATTACAATTTATTGTTATTTAAATTTTTCATTTTCAGTTATCTCAATATAAATCGCTTGGCTTTGTTCGGCATGATGATTTGAAACTTAAGAGAGAAAACAATGAAGATAATTCAAAAGTAGGTCATGAATTTAATTTCTTGGGCAAAGTTTACTTTAGGGTACCTTTGATTTTTTTTTTTTTTTTTAATTCCAAGTTAGTCGCCGAAAAGTTAATAACAAAATGACAACCCTAAAACTACGTTATTTAAAGCGCTAAAAATACTAGGGGTTACTAGAAGTTAAATTTTATCGCAAATTTTTTATGAAACCAAGGGGTACCCTAATCTACGCTTTACCCAATTTCTTTTCATTTTGTTTCTAACTTTACAACTGTTTTGCTTAAGTAAACATTATTTCTGGAAATGAGATAAAACTGAAATTTATTTCTATGTAATTATGGAACAAAATTTCCTAAAGATACAGTTAAAAAATTTCGCGTTCTGTAACTGAGCTCTAACTAACGTTGCCATTTTCTATTCTTGTAATTTCAACATTGAAATTGATGAAAATAAGTAGTGCATTGATGTGCAACTCTACAACTATTTATTTAATTCTTATGAAAGCTCCATATTTTGTTTATCATGATGAATAATATATTTGGTTTGTCAATTATGAGGATATTAATTCTCTTTATTGACTATTTACTATAGCTTAAAATTTATTTACGTTCTATATGAACTCTTTTTCTTAATATGATTTCTTAAATATTTTTCATAGTATTATATTTTTCCTAAGTATTGATTAATAACCCTTTGAGCACAGAATTATTTGAAGACTGTATTGTATTGAAGTAAGCAGATGACGATTCTCCCCCATTAAATATACCCAAAGGGTTAACCTTGTTTTTGAGCAATAGCTTCGAATTTAGACAGTTTTTTAGAGTTTGATTATGCGATAAGGTAACGCCACTTTCTTGATTTTAATATGATAACTTTCTTGACTTGTTTGTCTTGAAGAGGACATTGTTTTGTTTTTCATGTATTTAATAAATGTGAATTGAATCGTTTATTAGAATGGATTTTGCCTATACATAAGCAGTGACAAACAAGGCAACTGCTCAGAGAGACCCTCGACAATACCATGATGTTCCGGGCTATGTCGCTCTGACATCAAATTGGTAGCACATCAATAATATTGTTGTGATATTGGTTTATCTCTGAAAGAGTATAGAGATTTTCTGAAAGGCAGTGCCAGTGTTCTTATTCAATTCATCCAACTAAAATTCATTCAATCATTCTTTCTGTCTCGTTGTTTGCTTACGAAACACAAAAGATACAGATGTCTCCATCATTGAATGATATTGCACAATGTCTAAAAAACCAAGACGTGCATTGAAATGAAACTAAGAATTGAGAAACGTGGATGATTCGACTTTATGATAACTTACAGCTCCATACTGCAAATGCCACGAGGAAGTATTTGTGCGTAAAAAAATTGGCAGCATTTGAACAATTGTTTTAAGTCCTGATTTCCTGCCTGGTGAAAAATCTCTCACTTCTTACGGAAGAATTTTAAGATTGATTAAGAAATTTAACAGACAATTTCAAGCAATAAGAAGAAAAGCTTTGCTAAAAGGCATTTTTAATTTGATGAAGCAGCTGGTGTGATTACCTAAATGCCTAAAGATTTGGAATTCTAATCAACCGTTTTGCTTGGTCAACATTTAAAATTTTTCTTCTTAATCAACTGCTGTTAACGTTCGGTTCTTACGAATTTTTAATTTACGAACACTCATGTTTTAACGAACTTGTAACTAGTTCTTACCCTGATACCATAAGTACAATGATAATTTTAACTCTTTATTCTTATTTACGAACTAAAATTTTTAAAAATCTCTTTTTTCTGAACTTTCGTTTCTGACTAATAGTTTCCATTTTATTTTTATTATCTGATATTTTTTTTTCAATTTTTTAAATCTTCCGGACAACTTGATTTATTTTTGAACGAAGCGACACGTGTGGGTAATCCAGACATCGTGGGAACGATAGTCAAAGATACATGGACATCAGACCTGATGAGAAGGAATTATGATGCTGAATTCCACTCCTGTTCTCCCCATACATAAGAACATAGAAAGAGGAATGACGATTGAGGCTTTTCCGCTGAGGATTTGTCGCAATTGAAGAAACGAACGTGAAGGGAAGCAAAATAGAATTCTAAAAGAAATATACAAAAAGTATTAAATAACACTCAAATATTGCCAAAAAATATGGAATCCCAAAAACCAGACTTTCGAACATGTTATAAACTCGGAAAAAATCCTTTGGAAGGTTTAAAAAAAAAAAAGTACTAGCAAAAGTGTTCTTTCAAAAATATTGTAGAGAATCGAAACATCTTAAACTGAGAAAAGCTTTGCCTGCTTGTCTCAGAAAAATGAGAGAAAGAAGTATTTCTGTTGATGGTAATATAGTTAAGAGAAATCGAATTTCTTTGCTATGAAGCTGAATATGATTCCAAAGCACAAGACGGTTTAGAAGAAAAGTAAAACCAGGCACAGTTCGAGACATAGAAAATTGTGTGGTAAAAGCAGAATCAATAAAATGAAGGTGTTGTTTTTAAGTGTGAATCTTATTTAGCATGCATTTCTTTTATTTTATAAAAATTGTTTTATTTGTAAAAGAAAAGAAAATTGGTAAAAAAAAAATCAAATCTTTATAAGCTATTTTTTATTTTATTTCTACTTAATAATATACTTTTAAAAATTTCTGTAATACGAAGTGTTTTATCGTTGACTACGAGTTCATAAAAACGAGCGTCTACTGTATATAGCCTTTAGTCTGAAACTTTTTTGGTGAATGGAATTTGTAATTTACAAATGATTGGTTTTTTAAATTTGGTTAGTTTCCAATAAAGCTTATATGCAAATAAACATATGCTTAATAATTATATATATTAAGTATATGAAGCATATTAAGCTATTTGACACAGGTTTTTAAATATTTTTTTAATAATTATTATCTTGAATTCTGACGTTTTTAAAAATAAGTGTGTGTTTTACAAATAATTATTAATTACTTATAAAACACAAAATTAAGTTTCAGTTTTAATCAACAGAAATTTTTTATTGATACTTCATACTGCTATTCTTTAGTAATTTTTTTAGATTATAATTATATAATACTGGATATAGGTAAAAAAAAAAGTTATGCCGTATATTTTTTAAGTAACATCCTTCCTATCCTCCCCAATCCGTAATCAAAATGCACCATATTTTCTTGTATCTAATCCGCAACAATTTTTTTCGACCGATAGACGAAAATATTTACCGCTAATAATGTGGTGTCACATGAAATAAAAAAATATATATATATGGTTATAAATTGTACATAAAAAGCATTTATTATGAAAAACTCTGATAGGATTCTATTTGGATCCATCTCACAGAGCAAAGTGTGATAAACTTAGATGAAAGCACCAGATCGATCAAGAGCAATAATATCGTAAAAAGTCGTATCGATTTTTAATAACTTTTAAAACGAGAGATTAGACACGTATTTTTAAAAAACATATTTGTTTCGTTAAAAATTAAATGAAAGAAATTATTTTCGAACTGCGCATTCGATACATTTTCCCTTTTGTACAGCGTAGTCTTTGTTTTCTTACTTTATATTAGTCCCTATAACACAGTCTAAGTATCTGTGACAAGATGTCGTGTTACCCATACCTACAATTAGGCTAATTGCCAAAGAGCTATAACTATAGTTTTTAAATTTTAATGCCGCAAAAGAAACGCTAGCTATTCGTTTAAATATCTATAAAGTATTTCATTTTATTAATAGAAACTAATTAGACCTAAATAAAATAGCGACATACTGATGTCAAACATAAAATAATTACATAAGTTTAAAACTCGAGAAGAGATAAAATAAAAATATTTCAGTTAAATAATTTGTCTTTACTAACAAGATTAAGTAAACTATAAGGATATTAAGCATTTCATCAAAACTATCAAACACTGGAGTTGTACGAACATGCCACCAACATTTGATTCCCTGAACCTGCTGTTTTTAAAACACCTGGGATACGTGCCCTTTGATGATAATTCGATTTGAATATAGCAATGCCAGATCCGCATATTAAAGTTTTTAATGTATTAGCAATACAAAAGACGTAGCAGAAGTATGAATTTTAGGAAAATAACGAAAGTATTTTAAATGAATGATAAATATGGTGATAAGAAAAAAATATATAGAACAATACTAAACTAAAAACTTACAAGCACTGTACTTAAATTCCAATTTGTATTGGGTTAACACTTTACCTTTTGCCTTTTTTTTTTTTTTTTTGCGCCATTTTTATCATTTTTAGTTCAAGATGTGCTGAATAACTTGTATGCTTTTGCTTTAACATGGCGAACATTTCAGTCTGAAAATATACGAACTTGCATATTTTCAGAATGAAATAGCTCAGACCAAAACAAAATGCAAACTGACGATAGCCTTTAGCAACTGTAATATCTTTCCGAGTTACCGAATTCGTTCTTGTACGTAATTGGGTAAAACTGATTACAACTGAAATAAGTCAGTTGAATCATGGCGCCATCTATTATTCATTTGTGAAGACATAAAAAGCAATTCTTCCGAAACTGTACGTTTTTTTTTCTGATGAGAATATTTTTTGTCATATTTGTGGCATATAATAATCAAACTGAAATTCGAAACATTTTAACTCAATATCCATGGATTATATGCTGGAAAATACTGTATATAATCCATAATTTCTTTTTTATTTAATAATCTTCTCTGAACATTTCTTTCAGAGTGTTATATATTTTATCTTTGTAAATTATTTCTTAAAAAATTACAAAGATAAAATTATTGATTTAATTATGTATATTTATCATCAGATTAACCAAATATTTGCTAGAGATATCATAACCTTTAAAAAGTTAACTTTGCTATTAAAAAAGCAAGTTATTATTTTTGTTTGCATAATAATTTGTTTGCATTTTTAATGCCTATTAGATCAATCTATTTTTTTAAAATTCTTAATATTAAAGTAGGTTTGGATTAGAAACTTAGTTTTTGTTTCAGATTGCTAATGGGAGCTTGGATGTTGGTGTTGAAGCATCTAAAGTTATAGAATTACAAGACATTGTCGAGAAGCAAGCAAATGAGATAGTAGTTGGCCGAAATAAATTACTTGATTTCAGTGGAAAAATGCGAGAGCTAGAAGAGACAATGTCAGCTGCTCAAAAAGAAGTATCACGACTTCAGCAAGAGAATTCCAAATTGTCTAGAGACTTACGAGAGGTTACTATAAATATTACTACATTGTTAATTATTAGTTATTATTGTGTCATCATAGTTTTAGCTATAAAAAATGATTCTAATATTTTTCATTATTTTTGGTAGTAGTTATATAATAGTATATATTAGATGAGTTTCTTATAAAAAATTTAATAACTAAACTTTTTTATATATTTTTATCATAAAAATAGGAAATTTTGTTTAAATTTACCTGGAATTATTATAAGTATTACCTGTAGATATTTTATCAAACTGTTTTTGTAATGTGATATTAAATAGAATATCATTAACTGTATAGAAACTTTTATGCATAAATGGTATGGAAATAATTTGTTCTTAACTGTCACTTCACTTGCTTTTATTCGCAATTTATTTTTATGTAGTATATTGAACCACAGATGTGGTATAATGGTTTGATGATGCTCTCTCATGTAAGTCAAATATTATTAACCATGGGAAGTATTTATATGACAGAGGGACTATTACCTTATTTTACAAAATAATCTTGCTCGGAAATCCAGGCATTGATTTTGTTTGATCTTCCTTGATTTAATCAGAAACTGATTTCTTAAAGGAGTCTGTGCACATTAAATATTTGTGTGTCTCTATTACTGTCGCTTGTAGAAGATGCTAGGTCATCTTTAACATCATACTTGAGTGTGATTCAAAACCTAAAAAGGTTTAATATTGGTGCTATTTCAAAAAGTAATTTATATAAGAAAAAGTAATTTATCAAGAAATATATTTTGTAAAAATATTTCAACATTGCATTTAGATTTTTGTTGTTGTTGTTTTTGATGACACTTGGCAACGCCAAGCCCACCCATCAGAGACTAGGCGAATGAAGTCAGAGGGAGCGTCTTTCTTTTTCAATAGAGCACCCTCATTCGAAGGTGGAAGTATGACTTTTGGCTCATAGATGGCAGCACCATCTGAATCTTCCAATTTAGAGATTGAAACCAGTGAAGATCCAAAGCCTAGCTCCAACCACCCCCAGAGGTATTAATTTATAATGGGAACTTGGAGGACATTGCGACCAGACATATTTTACGTGCCCCAGTCGCCATTAGTGAACACAACGCTTTTAGATTTTTAAATGATGGAATTGTAATTTAGAAAACTTGATTTATTATTGCTGTGGACCACTTGTATTAATTATTAGTTTTTTTTTATATAGAATAATGCACAAAAGGAAGATCAGGAACAACGCATCACAACATTAGAAAAAAGGTATTTAAATGCACAAAGGGAGTCCTCATCTTTACATGATTTGAATGAGAAACTTGAACAAGAACTTGCCAATAAAGAAGCTCAATTAAAACTTGTGAGTTATTATTTCTACTGCATTAAGTATATTATTTATAGCAGTTAAATTTAATGAGAAAAATATAAAATTTATTTTATTTTTTTTATATATTTCTCATTACTTTAAAAAAAATTTCTTCAATGTTAATTTGCTTGAATATGTTTATAAAAGTTTGATTATTTCATTTTTTTACCACTTAAATTAAAATTATTAAGAGTTTATTTAAGTTAAAACCAATACTAATTAAATGTAAATAAAATTTTTTGGTTTTCAGTAAATAATTTTTTTTTTTTTTTTTTTTTTTTTTTTTTTTTTGCAAACTTGTAGCATTCTTAAATTCTTTTGATTTTTGCCTACGCCAAAAATTTCATACTTATTCATATATGAATTAAATATTACACCTTATTGAATGATTATAAATTTTTTCACATTTTAATGTAACAATTATAATCAATTCTTTTTAATGACATCTTTTATTTTTGACTCTCATTACGTGTAAACAATTCCATAATTGCACAAATCTGTATTAACAAAAATTAAGCATCTTTAAACATTTATATATCTATATAAAACATAGAAAAAACTTTTCCTAAACTGATCTATGTAGATATATACATTATATACATATATATATATATATGGAATGAGAAAAATAATACAGTAATAAACTTGTATCGATTTTTTTTTTTTTTTTTTTTTTTTACTTTAATAATTATTTTGATATCCTTAAAGTATCAATATGAATTATGTAAATATCTGAAAAAGTATAAAGGTAATGATGACAAAACCTTATTTTCGTAAATTTAATTTCAGTGGCTGTTGTTAGTTTGATTATGAACAACCAATCAAATTGATATAAAAAAAAAAATTCATAAATAAAATTTCGTCTTTTTATTATTAATTTTTTATTTTAAACTTTTAATAGGATATTTTCTATGATTTACATTGCTAAACATTGTGTTTTATCTTGTACTTCAAATATTTAGAATTATAAATAAATATTATTTTTGATAAAAATTATTAGTTAAAAATTAAAGAGTTATTTATGCGTTTTAAACTCTCTTTAAACTAGAGTGAAGAAAAAATAAAGGCTTTAATAGAGAGGCTGGAATTGGCAGAACAAAAACTTGCACAGTTTTCTCTCAAAACAGAATCTCCAAATGATGGACAAGAACAAAAAAATAAAATGGATGCTCTTAGTCAGGTAATTTATTTAAGTTGCTAAGATGAACAATTTTAGAAAATCTAATATTTTATTTAAAAATTAAAATACTTATTCATTTTTATTAAAAAAGTAGCATTTTTGGATAAATAATGTAGTTTTGTTAATATATATTATGTGTGTAACAGTTTTCTATGGATTGGAATATTATGACAAATTATTTTAATATCTGTTTTTTATATGTATGTAAAAGAAAGTTCTGATTTTTTCATTTTTATATTATGTTCATTTAAATGATAGCTGGGGCATAGCTAGAATAAAGTAAGAACTAAAGAATAAAATAAAAATGTATAACTATATAAAAAAAAATAAGCATAATGACAGTACTAGTTCAAAATATTGGATTAAGTTATTTTCTGATTATAAATATTTTGTAATGTTTTTATTTGATTATAAGAATTCAGTCACATCACTATGTATTGTTTCTTGCAGAATGCATTGTTATGGTAAACATTCTTTCTGTATTATATTTTTAACAGAAGCTAAATCTAACTTTTATTTATTATTTTTTGTTAATTAATTAAATTACAATCAAACATTTTATAAATTATCCACAGGAAATAATGTATACAATAATGATTTAAAAGTAATCATAAAACTTTATCAAAATGTATGCGGATACCTGGATGCCTAAATAATAGACTTTGTAAAGTGATTCATATATAATATTAGTTGTAAAAAATTACTTATGATTAACCTTTGAAATGAAAATACAATTTTTTTTCTGGTTTCAGTTACTGCTTGTGATTATTTTGTTTGTAAAGTATGCTGTTAAATACTGATTTTACACACTTGTGTTTAAAAAATTTTACTTAATGGTCCTAGTAAAAATTGTTGAAAATCATAATTTAATCATATAATTTTTATCTTGTATTCTAAATTCAATTTTTTCCTTGGTAACTGCAGCCATAGCAAAATGTGAAAGGTCCTATGAAATATTGTTCATAATTTTAATTTTTATAAAGATAATAAACGCTAAAAAAATATAAGTATTTTCATTTTGTTAAAAGAATTATAATGAATGATATTAAACTTCTTTTTATGATTTAAATACCTGAATATGTGAGGATAAAAATATTCTGTAATATTTATTTATTTGAAATCAATATATTACTCATTTCATATTTAATATACTGTTTGTGAAAATCAAAAATCCTTATTTTACGAAAATTCTCTCATAGCAGTGTTATCTTCTTTTAATCTCTTCTTATATTAGAATCTTACGCTGTGTACAATTTTTGACAATTGTCATTTAAATTAAAAAAATATCAATATATCTAAGTGAATTGTCATCTTATAAGATAAATTGTTTTATTATTTTTTTTGTTTTCACTTGCATAAAATTGTTTATACTTGCATAAAATTCCCTTTGCTAAAAAATCGCAACCATAATTTCACAATAGTAATTATAAGTCATAGTAAGCTTATACCTTTCATTGTATATTTATAATTTTCTTTATTTTCACGCATTTGTTTTAGGCTCATTATATGACACTATTCTTTATACAGAAATCATTCACAGCTGCAATAAGCAAGTTCTGAATATGCTATTATATTGACAGTATCTCACAATTTTTATTGTATATAGTTTATTCAATTTCTTGCTATTAATCCATTATCTGACAAGTTTTCATACAAATTCATTTAGGAAGTTTAAATGCATTTTCTTTTAAAAGGCAGTTCTTTTTGTATAAATGAATGTCACCCAGAATTTCCTATAACACAAATGCATGTTATTACTTAGAACAAACTAAAATAATTTTGTAAATTTTACTAATCCTGAAATTATATATATAGTTAGAGTTATTACATAATATATAATATAAATTTGTGTTTTTAAGATGTTTAAATTAAGTCATTTATGAGTACTATATTCGACTTGTGAAATTACATAAATCAATTTTAAGTATTTTGTAGTGTTATTCATTGAATACTATAAATAATTATGACTTCTTTTTGTTAAAATAGTAGAAATATGCTTGCAGTTTTGTATATTTTACTTTAATTTTAAATTCCTTCTTTGTTTTCATTATTTATTTTATTTAATTTTCAAAATGTATGTAATAAGGTAGATTAAATAATAAATAAGAATTTATGTTGTAACTGAATATTCATGTTGCAACTAAAAATTCATGTTATATCTAAAAATCATAAATAAAAATAATGCTGTTTTATTTTTGATTTTGTGTCGCATGAAATTTTTCATTAATTCAGATTTATTAATATTTAGTTTAAAGAATACTATGTTAAATTGAATTTTTTTTACAATACCAAAACTTAATATTTTTTGTGATTATCAGGCACTGCATTTCTACTATAAAACTAATGTTTTGCAGTTTTATAGAATGTTTTATTAATTAAATGTTGTTTGATTAACAATTTTAATTAAATGTTGTAATTAGATTCATGAAAGACAAGGTACAGTTGAAGAACGACTTTTGAGACTGGAACAGCAATTAGAAGAAAAAAGTACCGAACTATCTAGGGTAATTTGTAGTCTATTTTTTTTACTACTTCATTTAAGTTTAAATAATTTTACATTCTGTTTTAAAATATTTAATTAAATTATTCTACTATTTTGTAAACTAAAAATTATTATAATCATTGTTATCACTTGACAGTTATATTTGAATTAAATGTTTTTAATTACAGTATTTTTTATAGAAGTACATATTAATATTTTCTCAAAAGCATTAGCTAACTATCCTATAAATTTTTAACTAACTAAAATTTTGGATTTCTTAGTTCTGTTGAGTGTTGAATTACTGTTAGTGGTTAAATATTTGTATATTCTTGCTCTATTTTTTAAAGTTAGTTATCTGAATGATTTTAAAGTGATGTATATTGCTAGTAAATGAAAAGAGATTTTCTAAACTTTTACTGCTTATGTTTTATATTTAATAACATTTTTTACAATAGTTCTTTTCAATGCAAAAACCTTTTGTGGATATTTGCTTCCATGTCAAATGTCTTGCAATATTTCCATTGAAACGATGAAATGAAACGTGTATGTTTTGAATTATTTCAACACACAAAATACAGAATTTAGAAATTTATTTAGCAAATGCTTATTAAAGGCTAAAGAAGAATAAATATATTTTTATTAAAAAATGTAATTTTATCCTACTTTATTTAAATTATTTTTCTTTTTAAAATTTATCCTTTTAAATGGAAAAATGGAATTTTTGATAATTATTAAGTGTAAGAAAAATTAGCTTCTTAAAGCAAAAGTTTTTGAGAAATTGGTAAAAAAAATATTTAGTTATAATCTATTCTACCTGTTTTTACTGGAATGAGTCTCAGATGGGCATTGGAAGTAAAATAACGAGGGATACAAAAGCATCCGTGGGAGACATTTGCATGTGCAAATGTGCCGCTAACTTTTGCCCGTGCCAGACGCATTTAAATGCTTTAAGGGGTTAAAAGTAAGAAAAAAAATTTAATTTTCTAGCACACTTAAACAAAATAGAAAATTTTTAAAATGCTAATGCTTAAAATAAACAGTTCTGTGCAAAAATGTGAACGAACATTTTATTACAAAAGTAATAAAAATGCATTAAAAGAAAAAAGCGCCTTATTTAAGATTCACTTGTAAATAAATCAGCTGTGTGCTACAATACTTGAAAACATATAATAATTCATTTTAAATCTTTGGTGGAAAAGATAAAAATAATTTTTTGTATACAAATATTTGTCAATACTTTTTTAAAAAAAAAAAAACTGTATAAATGGAAAAAACATGTTATTACACTTCAAAGTACAAATTCAACCCAATTTTTTAATATTTCATTTATTTTTAATGACTAATTTGTTTAACCTTTTTGAGATTATAAACATTTTAAGTATAGTAAATGAGTGATTTTGTCTTATTGTGATTATCATAACAAAATTTTCACATTTGCAAAATGCAGAATAATTGTATTGAACAAGTCAATGGTCAAAAAAAAAAAAAAAAAAAAGTAATAATAATAATAATAATTGGTTGAAAGTTTTGCAAGAAAAGCTAGATGAACAGTGGAATTATGCATATTCAACCCCATCTGATTATTAATAATGAATAATGTTAACATCTTTCAAGCTGAAAAGGGATAATTTGAGAGATAAAATAGATTATATTTCTCAGTCTCTACTATTTTAAAATGTAAATGATTTTCTAATTTGGAATTGAATTCCTATAAATAGTACATCTAGTACTCATATGTACTAAAATCTTCATTAATTTTGACTAATAAACAGTGACAATCTTTCTTATGTTGTATTTCTTAATTATATTTTGTGAAACCATAAATACAACCAATACCTTTTAGATAATAAAAATTAATACAGTCTTGTCAATAAACATTTCTTAATTTTCATCCCCTTTTCTTCGTAAATTTACTTGAATAAGTAGTATGAAGTAAGGATCTTTTTCATTTCATATTATTTTTCAAATGTGCATATAATACAATATAAAAAATTTTATTTATTCTAGATGAATATTATGTGATAGTGCAATTTATTATCTTCTATTTATTTTAAATTTTCATTCCAGGCTAGGCAAAGAGAAAAAATGAATGAAGATCATAATCAAAGGCTTGCAGCTACAGTTGATAAATTACTTGCCGAGTCGAATGAAAGATTACAAATGCATTTGAAAGAAAAAATGCATGCATTAGAAGAAAAAAACACTCTTGCCCAAAACTTAGACAGAACTCAGAAACTTTTAGAAGATACTCAATCAGAAAAGGTGAAATTTTATAGTTAAAAATTTATTCTGTATTTACTAAAAGTCCATTGAAAATAAATTTGTCTTTTTTATGATTATTAAGAATTTTTAATGGGCATTTATTAACAAAAAACTTTAATACATAACTCAACATAAGCTACAATTTAATTTAAATGTCCTATTTGGAGTATATTTTTTGTAATTCATAAGAAACTTTAATTTCTCATATTTTAATTTTATTAAATTTTTTTAAGCAGATTGATCGATTAAATTTTGATATTTTTCTCTCTTTCCTACTAATAGTGCAAACAAAAAAAGCAGTTTTTTCATTCATAACCACAATAAAAAAAAAATTTGTTGTCCAATTTCGCTGAGAATATATTTATTTCTAAGCTATTTTTAAACTAAACAATTTTTTAAAATATTAAAGAATAATAGTTGTTGAAATCCTATGGAATTTTATTTTCAAAGCAACTATTAATTTGTTTCTAAAATTCAGTCTGATGATACAAGGTAATTTTTTGTGTTAAGAAGTTAATACGTGATGATGTTTTTTATAAAATTAAAGTTTGAATTGTACTAGAATTAATAATTAATTTATTTAACAAATGTAGGAACACAATTAGATTGTAAATGTTGATATTGAAAGAATTCATGTTAGACTTTTTCTTAATAGGTTTTCCAACAGAAAAACTATAAAATTATTTCAAACTCACAAAAGCTATTTAATAATTACTTGCAAAAAATCTTTCTCTATATTATTCGCACTAATTTTATTTCTATGTGATTGTCATATTTTAAAAATTATTTCAGATAAACTACACATACTCATACTATATAAAAAAGGAAAAATATATAATTATTATAACACAATATTAAGTAACATTGTTTATAAAATTTTTATAAATGTTGGAAACAGGTTAGAATTATTAAAATATATTGTAATGTACTGATAAAAACGCTTTTTAATCTTAATATAACATTGAATTATGTTTTAAAATGTATAATCATATTTTGTATCAATTATCTTAATTGGCTAGTTTTTCTTCTTCAAGAATCAATCTTTTGATTTT
>JAPDSC010157727.1:0-24451 GCA_026290005.1 Latrodectus geometricus | reverse complement strand
AAAATCAAGAAATAATATCATAATGACTGCATATATGAATTGTAACGTCATTAAAATAATTATTCTACACTGTATACCGTTCAATATGCACTTCACATGAAAGAATACGGTAAAATATGTGGTAAAACATTTAATTTAAAAAAGTTTAAGCAAATTTTATATGAATAATAATACACTATAATATACTTTCTCAATTAATTGGTTATTAATTACAGAATTATAAAAAAAAACTTACTTTTCCATAAGAATTTGTAATTTTTTACTCTTCTATAAGAAAATTACTAGAGAAAAACACTTATGATTTTCAATATGTAGTGTTTTTCAAGAGTTAAGGAGGTGGAGCTATTAAATGCTTGAGGTGAGGTGACGTAACAGTCCCTAAGAGCCAATAGAAGGTTACAACATGACCCCCTAAGACCATATTTTGTATTCTTATCTACTTAAGAGATAACTCAATACATTTTATTATAAATAGTTTTTAAAGGGGGCATATCGCAATAATTGACAAACTGAGAGTTAGAAAGAAATCTATTTTTTTAACTCTTATCTACCACTAGCATTTTTGGAAAAAACTATATTACAATAGAGTCAGTATGATTATATAATCACTAGTTTTTCAAGTGCACTTATCCTACAGAAGTTTATACTTTTATTCTTTTGCTCCATAAACAACAACGTCTCAGTATTATATATTGGTTTTAGTTGATATAGGAATGTCTGGTTTTTCCAAAATTTTTATCGACTTGGCGATAATTTCAGTCACCAGAAGGAATAGCATTAGGATCTTTGTAACTCCAAATGCTTTTTTTTGGTATAATATTTATGAGTGTAAGTGACAAAGGAAAAGATAGCAATAAATTTGCATAGGTTTCAAACAGTGAATTTATAATGAAATAATAAATGTTAATAATAATGATTATTTTAATAGATTTGCCAGAGTCATATTTATGCCAGCATAACTTTATTTCACCAAAATAATATCATTTTATAATTAATTTTATTCATATAAATTAACATAACTTGTGCAAATTATAGGAATTATGCACAAGACGCATAATTCCTATAAATTGCTTCGAGGTAAGTTTAATCTGATTTATTTTTAAGTAAGATTTTATAGTTTTTTTCGTGTTTATGAAAAAATTTTATAATTTTATCATTTATATAAATAGGTATTTTTTCTCGGAAATAGAATACTATTCTTCCTCAAATCCAAATATAAAATTAAAAAAAATATTTTCAGTTTTGAATCTGTAGAATATTTTCACTTCTTATAAAAATACTACAAATGAAAAAATTAAAAACGAAGGCAAATGAGAAACAACTAAAATAATTTTCTTCCTTTTTCTTCTGATAAACTTATTAAGAAGATACAAATATTAAACTGATTTTAAAATAAAAATTACCAAGAAAAACTTGAAGACTGTGGCAAATTGACAGAAAACATAAAAATATCAGAGAAGAAATTTAGAATAAAACAGTTTCTTTTGATTCCATAGACTGACACTTGCAATTTATCTAAGCCCTTGTTAGTAATTTATTTCTAAAAGAAACATCAAAATGATTAAAAGTTGAATTCACAGGAAGGCAGATATACACATACATACATGCATATATGATTATAGTAGCAGAAAATTTAAATTTTGCACTCATTTTTTTATTTCTTATGTCCGGCTGCTACTAAGATTCATCACTAAAAGAGGCGTAAGTGATGACAACTTATACAAAGGGTGTTGCTTCGAATCTGGTTCAATCTTCGTAATTTAGAAGCAGGGACAATGCAGAAAATTTCCAAGTTGGCCTTCTACCCAAGAGGAATCATTTCACATGAAGGACATTGTGAACACGAAGAATATTCGGCTGTGTCAGGATTCGAACTTACAATCTTCCGATAACAAGAACGAACGATTTAAAAAATTAACACACTCATTATGAATCTGCAATATGTTAATTTTTTTATATGAAAAAATTGATATTACCTTTGTTTACTAAAAATTACGTAATGCTAAATTTTACTTTAAATTAGTAATTCATTATTACTCCATTAAAACTATTTAAATTGTTATACTTAGCCAACTTCTAAATTAATATCTTAAACTTACAATTAAGCGTGAACATTGATTTTAAAAAAATGACAGTTTAGAGCCTTAATTTTTCTTTCAAGATTTTGATTTCAATTTATACTACCTTAAATTTTCTTAACATATTAAGAACTTTCTATGAGCTTAAGACCTTTATTTTTTTAACAACTTGTGCATTTTAGAATTTCTTATACATTTAGTTAATCTCTCCGTAAATAGAACGTTCTTATATTTTTTAATATTTGAGCGCAGCAAATTTGATGTTAAGTAAAGAAATGTATATATATATATATTTTTTTTTTTTAACAGTGAAAATATTATTTGATACCTTTTGTTCAAATACTATGCTGTGTTTAGTTTGATCTTCCTCAGCGGAAAAATACTTTTCATGGAGACTTTGTAGAACTAATTTTTTTGACAGGGACTTAAGACAACTTCTTTGGTAAAGTTTGGACATTTTGCCGGTCGAGTGGTCATGCGTGTCCAAAACATACAGTGGATGGAATGACCACCGCCACTCAACTCTTTCTTCTCAGAGAACAAACGTCCTTCTCTAGATTCCAGAACTCCTACATACGGACAACCATTTGTGAGTGGGATTCGTTATTTTCTGAAAGAGAATCGTGCGCAAACATTTGCATTTCAAATGGGCCATTTAATAGAGACTTATCAATTATGCAAATGAACACGATGGTCTTGTGGTCAGATAAACAAAGCATCTTCAAGGTCACCGCATAATGCTTTTGTGTTGACATTCGGTAGCCGAGAGGAGCATCTTCGAGGCATCCGCCGATGTTATTCGGTTCTTTCTTGTGGGTGGCGTGTTGGTTTATATGCATATGAATGTTTTTTGAGATAGAGTTTACAGTTGGGCATTGTTAGAAAATTAATTTGAGATGATTTAGCAATACCAATTCATTTAAAATCGTTTGATCCCAAGGAGAATTAAAAAAACAACAACAAAAAAGAATTATGATCTTATAATAGCGTACTAGTTTATGGGCAGATAAAAGTAATTGCGATTGATGAATGGCTGCCTATTTTTGTCAATAGAAGTCTCAAAACAGAAACAACCGTTAAGTCATTTCGGATTATGGTGAAGTGACAAGGTTGGTCCCATCCTTCTCTCCCTGCCTCGTCACTCCAGCTGAGATACATTGGAACTTAAGGAACTTTTAACATGAAATGTTTCTTTCAGCATGAGGATTTTCGGTACAGTGAGGTATCAAACCCACAACCTTCTAAAGAGAGCACTATTTTTCCCCCATAGAGATTCTATTAGTCTAATTGCTTAGATAAAATATATTACAAGAAAAATAGGAGTAACATAAAATATAACTAATTTATTAATTATAAATAAGTGAAAATCAATATTAACTAATAATAAGATTTTACAGAAATAATTAAAAATACCATGAATGTATCATAAACTAATAAGAATTTGTTGTATACACTTAAAAAATCAAGTAATTTTCAATACTCGATGAGTACCAAATTTGTCAAATACGCTTACGTTCTTAAGTTATTTTTTTCTTTTTGGTATTAAATAAATGAAAAAGATTTAATTATCCAATTAGACTAAATTTACGGTGATATTTTTTATGGAAGTTAACATTAATATTTTAAGATTAATTGAGTTTTAAATAGTAAAAGAAAGCATATCCATTGGGTATACACTATATAAGTTGCCATCATTTCCGCCCTTAGTAGTACTAAAAGGTGGAAATCCTATAGCAGCCGGGCATTAGAGAAAAAAAAAAAAAAAAAAAAAAAAAAAAAAAAAAAGAAAAAAACATAACTTTGGTGTGTGGTTGTCGCCTTAAAGTTACCATTCACACATGACAACTCATTTGATTGAGTACCGAGGCTTAAATATCTGTCTCAACGTGAAAATCAATCCTACGAATCAATGAATTGAAAGTCAGAGTAATGATTCTGATATTCGATTAATTTTATTTAATGAATTATAAATAAATTATCATCGCTAAAAGATAATTTAAAATAAAAAATTGTGACTTATGTATGAAACAATTTCTTTTTAAATATTTACTATTAGAATTAAGATTATATGTTTAAAAATTATACAATTATTATGTTTTAAAAATAAATAATAGTGAATTATTGGAACAAAACGACTTAAAATAGATAGATTAGACACATTTCGTTCAAAAATGCAATCATAATTGAAAATCTAGAAAAAATGAGCACTTAAAAAACTTAAATTATTTAAGGAAAATATGATAAAAAGACAAAAAGGTTTACGAATAAATATGTCATGTATAAGTGCCTCTTTCACCTTTTTGTATTAATAACGGTTGATTATCAAGGGGAAGTCTTATATGGGAGTTTTCGAGTAGATTAAGGGCACACACCTTCTTTGTCAGAATTACGGCATAAAAAATCTTTATTCCATTATAGAGCAAGATTGAGTCGTCAGTTTACTATAGGGTCGAAACGCAAACTGCGTATTGAAATTGAGGGGAACATTCACAATGAGTTAGGAAATGTCTTGAATAAGAGGGCTAAGTAACGAGACTGCTAGTTTAGCGGTTTTGATAGGTAGAAATTAGCAACTATAATCTTAACTTAAGAATCACAATAATTTTGTCTAATCTAAGAAGCTACCGAAAAAGAAGAACAACGATTTTTCGACAAACGGTTAAGAAGCTACCGTTTGTCTTTATTTCATTTTTCTTTAAGAAAATCAATTTATATTAAGCATTTGACGATTTCAAACCAAAATATTTTACAAAAAATGCATTTTCAGGAAAAAATGGTTGATACTGGTTCTATATTGTTGTGGTTTAGATACCGGAGTCAATCAAAGACAGTTATTGAGAAAAATAGATTGGATTAAATGTTTTGCAATGTCCAATATTCTTAACTTTATGTGATGTGGGGAGGTAAATTGGCAAATTGAGTGTCTATTTTGTCATCTGATCCTGGCTCAAAATATTTAAACTTATGGTTGTGCTGAACTGCTGATTGAAGAAATCGGAAGCCAGAAAAATGATGTAATTATAATATAAATGAAAAAAATATATTGAAGAATTAATACAGAACGGAGAAGACAGAACTAATGGAAGAATACAGTATTTGTGTGGTCAGTGGCCGCAAATAATCAAATAGTTGAAAGGCAGTACTCTTTTAATGCGATAGTCCCCGCGTTTGATAGCTGACACAGCTAAGAATAATCGTGTTGAAAGAATCCAAGCACATTAAAATTGTTGTTAGAATTCAATGTGACGCTACTAGTATATCATAGAGAGGCGAATGCCATTTCTCCTCTCGACATTGATTTCATCATTTGATCGTAATTTAAAATGAAAAAGCTGTTAATTTTATTGCAAATTTTAAGTTCTCGGAAATAAAAGTAGCTGAAAATAGACTGATGTAACCTGTCTAGAAAATCAATATTAAATAAGCTTTTACTAGAATTTATATTATTTTACTGTTTTACAATAAAAGCATATTGTTTTTACTTGAGTTGTATTTTTATTACTTTGAAATAATAAAGCACTTACAATATGTATATATAACATTTTATATGACTCTTTGATTCATTTCTATAATTACATGTTAAGCATGTTAGAAGAATAAGTTTGTCATAAAATGAATTCATATTTTTCAGAACATAAATTTTCAAACTATTATTTCTAAGAAAGCAGTAATTGTATTTCTAATAACTAAAAATATCTATTTCAAATAAGAAATGACCCATTTATGGACGTGAATTTTCAACGAATTTACGTGAGTTGTATTGTTGTATCGAAAAGGAAAAAGCCTGTAAAATTTCAAAGCACCCACAGCGACACTAATGCATGAACATAGACTTCCCAGTTTCATATGCTCTTAGCAGTAGGATTACATCATCGGAATGGAAGGTGTTCGTTTCTAGCTACATCTGAATAATGGCACATAAATGGGATTTTTTTGTTTTTTGCATTCACATCTGACAAGATGGATACTTTTGAGTTTTACGGGCGTATGATAAATAATCGAGATACTCGATAATTTATGAAAAATCTTTTTGGATAGCAGAAAAAGTGGTAGATGCTCAAATTTTGAAAAAAAAAAAAAAAACTTTTGCTTAACATTCTTAAAATATAAACATTCTAATTCTCTTCTAGTAGTCAAAGCATCCATCTTCCGTTATTCAAAAGCAGTTGGGACGAATCCAATATCTTCCTTTTCGAAGAGCCCTATTCCAATGCCAGATTCAATAAGAACTTGAAGTTATAGTGTTTGATTACAACACACACTGTAAATGTATGTGGACACTGACAATGTATCGAGACAATACCGGGCAATATGACTGTGGGAAACTGACAATACCGGGCAATATTGGGCAATTTGCTTATGAAATATATATTATTGAGTAGTCAAATTATTCTTCAAAGATTCTAACTTAGTTTTTCATTTTTTTCTAACTTAGTTTTTCAGAATGAATGGGCAAATTTGCCCATTCATTCTGAAACAGTCTATTTTCATCATTAAATTTTATTTTCTTCTTTTCAAATTTTCTTTCAAACATGACAAATAAATATTTAATAGAAATAAATACGATAATTATAATTGTAATAAAAAAACAACATGTTTAGGTTTTATCTAGAACATAATCACTGATTACAATCTGAAAGTCGACCAGATTGCACTTGTTGGCAGAAGAATATCTCCTACAAGGTTCTTATTTACAGTGGATTTGTGCTGCCATCTGACGTTATGTAGTATAACAACTATTTGCTTAATATCTTCATATTTTATATTAATCTGCATAAAATTGATTTAGATTTTCAAAATTTTTATTTCAAATGCAAAAAGACAATTAAGCAAAGAAGAGCAGACAAGTGTATCAATATAAGTAGACAAGTGTATAGTAGTAGACAAGTGTATCAATATAATTGATACACTTGTCTACAAAAAATTTTTTTTCTGTCCGATGACCTTTATGTTTATCGATTGGAAGTGAAATGGAAGGTAAAAATTATTTCTGAAAAATTTGTATGAGATAAGGTAAGGGGGGAGAGGGTCAAAACTCATTTTTTTTTTTGATTCAGCAGTCTCTAGTCCAAAGATAGTTAAAAACTTCAGTTGAGCAGCGGGTTGGTCAGTACATAATAAGAGGGCTACAATTCTTATAGCAAAGAGAATTATTAAAAATGTTCAAATCAAATTAATATGCTAAACATATTCTTAAGTTTTACTCGTTTCAGTTATCCTTTCGGGTAAAAAGGGAGCAGCTTCTTTTCCCATCAAGCAACCGTAGGCCATTTCTCTTTGTAAAATTATTAGATTTGGTTATTATGTTTTTTTTTTCCAGTTGATGCCAATTAAATAAAAGTGATATATTAAAAATAAGATTATAATAATTCCATAAAAGAAATATTTGGTAAATTAATATTTATTAACCTAAGTTTATGCAAATCAAGTTACGATTAATTTTCATGACAGATTTCGACAATGACTTCCAGGAACACAAGTTTTTTTTTCAACATCTTAACAAAAACTATTGAAAAAAATAAGGCGGCAAAATGCCATCAAAAATATTTTTTCTTCTACAGAATCAGGCAGTTCGTATTGCCTTCAAAGCGGTCATTTTTATGTTAAAATCTCATGGATAAGGATCATAAAGAAATGCAAGAAAACAAATCGTTTAGCCCTGTCAGTGTTGTAAAAATACTTACTTATCTATAGCTCCATCGCCATTAGAATTAGAAGCTAACAATGGAAAATGGGCGTTCTGATATTCGAAAGCACGAAATTCAGATTGTAAATTCGTCTTTCTTAAAAAATAGAATAAAAAAAGATAGTGTTGAATAAAGAGAAAAATGACTTGGAATCCTTCCTTTCTCTTCATTCGAGGTATCTACCATCGGAGTTTCATTATATTTTTATCGGATCCCGTGTTGAGGTGTTACCGCATGGACGATTTCGAATGTCAACATCTTTAAAAAATAGTAACTCTGCCGACCTTGGATTGCAAGAGACCTTGGGAGGAAGTTCGTGGTCGAAGTTGAGATTCTCTATCTTCATTATATTTGATAACTTTTTTCTCTTTGTTTGTAAGAATCCTGTGGCTTTTTAGAATTATTTTTACGCATAAAGGGGCTAGCAAGAATCGCGACCGCAATTTCCAAGAAACGTGTGAAAGAGATAAATTTCGGAGTAACGTCTGAAAGAATAAAATGTTGTTTTTAAGAATTATTGTTTTTAAAGTATCCGATACATTTTGGAGTTTAATAATTCATTAAAAATTAATGTAATTAGTAGAACCGTTTAAAAATTTGTCAATGCACTTCCCCGCTTGTGTTTTTCGTTGCTGGAGCTTTAATCACCAATACTTCGAGGCTGTTCATTGGGTGATAATTAGTGAAATGTTCTTAGTTAATCAACATATGAAAAAAACTTACAATGTTATATCAAGTAATATGGGTACCCTCATCCAATCTATCACCTTATGAAATTGTTAATGAAGAAGATAACACAAAAGATACTCTAACTGGAAAAAAGAGTAACACGTTCCTATAAATAATGTTACCGTATACAGGAACATGTTATATTTTTATGTGGTTACAATGCATATGAACTTGTTATGTAAACATGTATAGGAAAAAAGTTGCTTAAATGAGAAAAAATATCCTCGATGCAAAGTCTCTCACGGTAAAATTTATATGAGCTAACGTAAACATAGAAATGTGTCTGATGTTTTTGTAGACATATTTAGTTTAAAATGAGGTTAACTTGTTTTTGACATTATATCTAAAAATCGTTTAACAATTGCCAAGCAGTCAGCTATTCTTATATTCGGAGTGTCGAAAATCGAAGCAAATTTAATCATATGATACTAGTTTTTGATTATAACCACTTTAATTATAACCACTTTTTGATTATAACCACATAATCAGTCAGAATTAAAATGATTCAAACTATTTCTACAGTTTGATTAATTTTACTAATATATGACTTAAATTCATTACTACTCTTTGATTGAAATTTACCGTTACTATATGATTTATTACTATAGTAATTCTGTATCCTAAAACTGTTTTTTGTGAACATTTTTTAACTGTCAATTACAATAACAATTCAATTTATTACGCTTTTGATTCCTTATCATAATAATTCCAAGTTACCACATCTGTTATTACTGTTTTATTTGAGCTATTTTAATAAATAATTAGAGTAGAAATGATTGAAATCTCTTTTTAATTTAACTCTTTTATTACTGTAATTACTATTCAACACATTCCTTTTATTAACATTATAATAAATGGAAGTTTGATAAGAAATAAAACTACTGATGAAATGATTCACTACCATTGTTGTTTCTTATTATTCTTGCATTCAAATATTTTTATAGATATATTTCAGATCTATCCCACTCTAATAAAGATTTTAAATTATTACCAATATTTATTAAAAAAAGGTAATTTTTTTGTTATTTGATAACTTATCTCTTTTTTTTAAATAAATATTGGCAATACATTTTGACTACTAAATGCAGAAAACAATACAAAAATACATAATAAATAATACAAAAATAGGGATTTGATTACTTGGTGAATAACACGTCATTTTCGTGAATGGTAAGTAGCAAATTCAGCATCTAAATACACTAGAAATTATCATGTTGAGTGAACTTTTGTGTATATTAAGCTTTTTTTTTTTTTTTTTTTTTTTTTTTAGGTAACAATTACTTGATGATGAGGCTCAAAATTATTAGATTATTAAATGAATTTATTTAGAAAAGCCTAAAAAATAGAAAGAAAAAGAAAGAAAAAAAAACTTAAAAAATAAGAAATTTTAATATGACTGGAAACTACGATAGTCTCAGTGGGAATAGCGTTATTCTTTCGAGATTAATACTTTTGATTTGATACCTAATCCAGCCAAGAACCCTATGCTAAGAAAGTCTAGGTATGTTCTAAGTCCCTTAGGATTCTATATCTATCTTCTAGAGTGGCATTGCATTTAAAAAATGTTTATCTCTGGAGAAATTGTGTCATCTGAACGTGGTTCAAAATGATGCAGAATTTGTCTGTGTTTGGCAACATCGGTGAATAGAACTAGACAGTCAGTAAAATATCGAAATAACGTAATCTCTTAGAAAACGAAATAATTAAAGTGAAATAATCATAATTTGGTTAATACATTTGTTAAGTAAAACAATTTTCTAAACGAAGTAGAAATATGTACATTGTGTTGTTACATAAGGTCTAAGATAATATTCAAGAGAGTAAAATGATAAACTAATAACAATCTCTTAAACTCAAAGTTACAGAAAAAATGTTTTTTAAAAATTCATTCGTTTTCATTATCAACATCAAAGTTTATAAGAAGGAATTTTCTCTGGGTGAATAGATGCCAGGGCTATTATATCTTGATAAAAGAAAGCATCTTTCTTGTATCAGAAGGCTCTGTATATGATGCAGCCAAAGATAATGATTTTAAAAAGATGAAAATAAGTCAATAACACCACACAAGTTCCAATTTCCCTCCGATAGTATGACATGGGGAGAAGTATTCAAATCAGAAGTTAACTTGGTCATTTTTTCCTAAATTTACAAAGTGGTTGGCTTTGTTTAATAATTTAAATTTGATGTGGTTATGATTTGCAGATATCTTTTGCGCAATACAGTTCATTTGACCAAAATTTAAAATTTTAAGTATGTATTCAGATCAAATTGCAAACATTTACGCCTGAAAGGTGAATTAAATTCAAAATTGCTTAAATGAAAGTCATCGTTTTAACCATTTAGATGCCAAGGCTCTGTTAGTGGCTTCAATTGAAAACTTATGAAATCAACTTAACTTAACCATAATCAAATAATTCTAACTATTACCCATTCATTTATCAAAGTTGAGCTGTAGCTGAATGGTTACGCTTTTGCCTTCCGTTGAAAGTTGGTGAATTCAGTTTTCAACCTTGATCGTCGTAATTTGTATGACTACGAATTTACTTTGAATCATAGATTCTAATCAAATTAGTCCGTGTGTATAAGGAGTGACTGTAAAACAACAAATAAACCAAATCCTTAGTAAAGAGCTATAATCTGAGAAAGATAATTGCTCATATTGGTATATTACTATACAATTCGACTAAGAAACCAATAAGTATTCCAAAACTTCTGTAATTAATTTTTTTATTAATGCTATATATTTTTCATTAAAATGATTGTTGAAACATAAATTATTTAATTATGTAAGAAATTTCTTTTAATATAAAAATTAAAATCTTAACTAAGGATCTACATTTGAAATGGAGATTTAAAACTTGATTTTGTTACGTCTAATAAAACATTTGGTTATCATTAAATTCATGGGAAAGTTTAAGAGATTTTTTCTGATACTACTATTAAAAGAATCTGTTCATTTCAAAATCTAATTACTTTCTTCAAACATATAGAGTTGGTAGCTGAAATATTATCACTATAGAATTCCAGTGAACTATTCTTGAGTTTGATTCTTTTACCAGATTTGATTCTTAAACCAAACTTATCTATCACATAAAAAATTTCTAAAATATTCATTTAGGAAAATTATCCTGTATAATATTACTCGGAATTGTAAAAGCTTTTGCATAGTTTCGGAATTCATATCAACATAATTAAAGGAGTCAAAACTAAAGTTTTGAAATATAACTTGTTTGAAATATTTGCAAAATAATGTTGATTTCCATTTATCAAACATGTAAAATACAATGGTTTTATGGTGACTTACGCTAGATCGTTTAGTTACTTATCCAATTGTTGAACAATCAGAAATTCCACTCTGTCAGTAATTTCAAAACATGATGAGTGAAGTTAGATTATTTTAATAGATTACTCATCACTTGATTCATACGACTGAAGTTGCTAGATAAAATCAACTACTTCGCTATTCTATATTACAGTCAAATGACGAGACTGAAACTAGAATTGTAACTCTACTCTTTACATTACTCTACAACTACCGTGGGACATTCAATCCTGTGGAACGTTTTACCTTAAATAGGCACTCTCAACACTACTATCCTTATCTGTGTAATGGCAGCCGAATGGTTAGCGCTTCTGCCTTTGATTCAATATTTCGAGTTCAAATCCCATCTTAGGCTTGGATATTTATAATCGCTTGGAATTCACTTTAAACCGTAGGTTTTGGCGTGAGAAAAAAAATGACCATTAAGTGTCAAACAAACCAAACTTAGCTGGATAATGAAACGAACCTGTTACCTTCAACCATGAACACAACATGTTTCCTCATTAGAGTATATCAACTCTCAAGCATGAAAGTGTTATATTTTAAGTAAAAGTACTGTACTATTTTAAAAGAAAAGTTATACAAATATTGAGATTTTAGAATGGCTTTTTTTACATAAACTTAAATCTCAGTGATACAAATTTTTATTTGATTAGTCATATTGAAAAATAAAATATTTCTTTTGTAAGCATACATTCCTAGCTATGCGAAGGGAACACGGATATAATCATTTAGAATTAATCTTCCTTATGATTAAAATATCTCTATCATATTGAACCACGCTTTGATAGTAGACTAAATACTTTAACTGCAGCTTCATTTCCTTACCTCACTAGTAGAATTAATGATTTTATTGGTTCATCATATTATGGTCAGTTTTTGTGCAATATATTATTCTCAATCTAGATTTATGGTTTAAAGTGGATTCCGAACCACTAAAATTATCCACGCCGGAATCGAAATGGAATTAATGAAAAGATGAAGAGAAGGCCGAAGTATTAATCATTCAGTTACCATCTCAGCTTCATATTTAGGCCCTTAAGGATATTTAACGTGCATAAATATTATAAGCATGCAGTCATCTGATTGGCACAATCGAGATCGGTTGCTCTACCAAGGTGACTTCTGTACTTACAAACTATTAATAGCTCTGCAACGGTAGAAATTTAGAAAATAGTAGTGTCGAAATGAAGTAGGAATGATTGGAAATTCAGTGAAAGAGTCAAAAACTAAGATTACTTTTCTTAGATATATTCGTTTTAAAATCTGGTTGTGAAATAAATAATGAATTAAGTTTTGAAAATTTATTAGGAATTTAGTGTCGTTTTCATTTCTTCAAATGTACATTTATTGAATGAAGATTCTATATCACTCTTTTAAGGGTAAAAATAATTAGTTTTTGTAAAATATGTTTGTGATTCACTGATTTAACAACGTAAATGTATTTAATTACATAGCAATAGAAAAGCTAATATTAAATAACTATTTTTACACATGACAATAAAGTACTTGTATGCAAACATAAAGGAATTATTGAAAAATAGATGATTTTGATTTCATTAAATATTGAATGGAAGATCTGACTTCAACAAATAATTACAACATACTACATAAAATTTAGCAGATTTTATTTGAGAGAGAGAGAGAGAGAGAAAAGTACATTTTATTAAAAATTCTAATAAGGATTTTATTTAAACTCGTTATTAGAATTTTAATAAACATTTTATTTGCAAATTTTAATAAAATGTACTTTTAACAAACAGTAGTTAAATATTATTTTGCATATAAGTAAATTTGCATGTAAAACTTCTTTGATTTTTAGCTATTTAAAAAGCATAAAACATTACATTGAATTATTTTCATAATTTATAATCCAGAAAATCAATAGCTGAAATCCAGAAAATGAATTTTGAAAATTGTTCAATCGTTTTATTTGTATATTTCTCCTAAAATTTCATGAAAAATTAAGCGTAACTGGATTTATCAATACATGATTTAAGTAAGGAGAAATACTGCTAAATATATAAAAAATATATAATATATTTTATTAATTTAAATTAAGAGAAATGAGATTATTTATAAATGTAATCACTCATTCATTTATAAATATCATTATCAAATAATGTCACATTTAAATTGTAGATTCTGAGAAATAGCAGGAAAAACCAAAAATAATTTGGATTTTCCCACCATTATGTCTTAAAAAATGACTTAGATATCTCAGTAATTATTATAATAAAAAAAACTGTTTATGATCTCGGTGAATACAATTGAATTAAATAATAATTTTTATATGCATTTTATGCAAATAAAAATACACTGTTTTTCATCCATTGCATTGCCTTCTCTCTTATAGAAAAAAATATATTTCCCGCTTTTGAATGATTCACTCTCTAAATCTTACTCAACTTCCAGGTAGTTAAATACCGAATCGCGAAATTTAATATGGCAAAAGAGGTTGAAAACCTTAGTTTCCCATACAAATGTATGCAATCTTTTTTTTCATCAAACAGAAATCATTCTGTATCATTTAATTGTTTCTTTTGTTTTTACCTCGTCATAGGGAATTCCCTACTCATGCAGGATGATATCTTATCACGTGTCTGGAATTCCTTCTGAAATCTGCCAAATTAAGGGATAAAATATCATCTTTCTATGCATCGATCAGAGACGCTCTCTTGGTTTATCCGGCTGAGAAATCTTCCTTCTCAGCTATGGCATTAAAATTCTACGCCATACGTCCAAGCGGATGTTCTCTGATAAAAAATATAAATGGGGAATTTTCCTAGATTTGTGAATTTCTACAAAGAATTTGTTTGTTTCATTTCCTTTGAATTACGATTACAATAGCAACATATATAAATAAAACAATGATAAAATACATTCGAAAATACAATTGTCCATAAATTAATGAAACTGAAACAATTTTTTTTTCGCACAATTATGTCTATATAAATTTCAACTAACTGGTTATCTTTCAATTTGAATTATTAATTTCCTAGGAAAAGAAAAGTAATCGTGGACTATTTCGAAAAAGTAAATCATACAATTTGTGTCACCTATAACCATAATTTTTCTCTATCGTGTGATGGCTCATTATCACTCTAGCGTTCCATTCAATAATTCATGGGTTTAATTCCTACCTTGATCATGAATATTTGTAGTGGTTCAGAATCTCCATTAAATCCATCGTGGGTACCACTCTAAATTACCTTAATGTATAAAAAATGATTGGGATGGGATAAATTAACCAAATCAATCCTACATTGCCTTAGTTTAACAATTCTTGGATTATCATAGTCGAAAGTCCTTTTAATAATTTAAAAAGCTACCTTTATGCTCCTTAGGTAGACTAACTTTTATGCTCTTTAGGACACACATCTGCTACATTAGCAAATTAATCAGCTCCCTCCCCTGATTTATTTCTATGATGTTTTTATAAATATGTTTCATTAATGTATGTATTTTTCATACATTAATAAATAAGAATTTGAAATTCATATAATGTATTATAAATAACGTTAAGCAACTGTAATATATTTTTAATGATAACTTAAGTGAAATAAACTTCGTATAGTTTATTACTTGTATTATACTTACTTAGCTGACCTTGACTTGAAGTATTGTAAGAATCGGTATCTTGGTGGTAAAATTTTATTGACATTTTTTTTAGGGAACTGTATACAATTAAATTCATCGAAGTTTAAAATATCAATCATAATGATGTAACTGATATCGAAATTGGAATCCCTATTTAATTCTTAAAAAGTAAAACAAATGATTGTGTTAGAAGTTTGATAATATTAATTTATAAATAATTTATAAAACTAAACTCATTCGTATTTTTTAATATTTGCTAATGAAGTATACATTTCGTATTAATTTTATTATTAATATACTAAATTATACTATATACTTATAAATAGGTTCATCTAACTGGAAATAACTAATTAATATTTTATAAGATAAGAGCAGAAATTTTAAGCATTTTTTTATTTATTTCTTTTTGAAATTATAGTATAATATTAATAATAAATAGTATAATTTATTTATTATCAGCGTATAAAAAATTATTGTTAATAATAATAACATAATTTTGATTAGCTTCATATGAAGGACAATACTTAAAATTAATGGACCTGACATTGAAAAAAAACAGATGTTTTTAGCTAAGACGATCTTTATTATAATTCCAAAGCTGGGTGATCATTTGGTCTACAGAACAACAAAAGATGCAAAAATTTTATTTACTGTGATTTTTAAAACTCAGAAATAATCAGAAATTATACGGAAGTTAAGGCGTGTTAATGAAGAGGTTTCAGAGATATAATTTTTTTAGGGCTTTTGAAAATTCTTAACATAGAAATAGTATCAAAATATATAAAAATCTCTGTTTAACTCTATAACATATTAATGCTGAAGTAAAAACTCATCGTAATTGTTGGGATACTCCATGTATAGTTTTGTTGTAAATTCTATAGCACTTCTGAAAGCCTGAATTACATATTCTATAACATAGCAGCTAATATAATGTTTTTTTTTTCCCCATCGATTTGATTTTAGATAAGGTTTTGCCATTGCCCTAATTCAGCCATCAATTTTTAAGTTCAAATAAAACTTTAAAAAAGAAAACAAAAAGGTATTAAGTCACATGCCGCAACGGTGGAAACTTGGAAAACTTACAAAACACTCATTGTAGAGGCATGCTGAAAGTGGAAACGTAGAATTAATTTCATTGTTCATTTTTGCAACTTTTTTTAATATTTCTCTTTTTAATTTCACAAATAAAGGTGAAATTTAAAAAATATTGACTGTATTTGCTCTATTATAGATGTCTGAGTTAACAAATCATTAAAAAGTTCATATCATTTAAAATTCAAAGGGCAAGTTATCCCAGTGAGGAAAGTTGTTTCTCTCACCTTTAAAAAGTAACAAATTCGATGTTTATGCGAGTCAAAGATCACTGTACTGAACGGATTAAATATACTTTCATCTATCATAGGGTTCAATTCTTTGTGTGGAAATTTGGAGAGAAGGTTGTTGAAACTGAAAATCATTTCCTTGATCAAAGCACAAAATAGCAAGGTGATTTGTTGTGAGGAGACTAGTTTTTTTAAAATCGGAATCAATAAACTAAGTGACTATTTTCTTAAAATCTATGTTAATTATTTATCTGTCTATTAACAGTATAATTTTTTGAAGAATATAGGAGATTTAAAGGAAAAATAACTCAAAACTTCGTTCTCAATAATTATTTAAAACATTTTTTCGATCCAATTTAATAGTTTTGAAATTTGTTTAGAGAGAAATACCATATGTGTGTGCTCTACCAAATCAAGAATTTCCCATAACTTGTTGTTGGTTATTATTTTAAGAACTTTTTTTCTTAGCTTGCTGGAAAACCATTGTTTTACAATTTGCAACAAGAAACATTTATTTGCTTCCCTTATTGTTATTGGACTTAAATTGCGAAAAATATACTTTTATTTTATGTCAAGTGCAAAAAGCAATTAATTGGCTTTTCAAATAAAAATATGTTGATAGAAAACTTAATCATTCATCGATACAATTTTAAACATGAAATTTGAACTAGGAGCTGAATGATTATTGCTCTTGATATTCTATTCAATAATTATAACTCTCATAACTTAATAATTCTAATAATATTCTGTTCATCACAAAATAATTCTAATAACTCTTATTACATAATAATTCTAATAATAATTATTAACCCTATCATTATGGGTGCGGATGTTTATATAGATTTGGTATTAAATTAAGCCATTCATTCTAGTACTCTAAGTGAGCAAAATGTGATCGTAGGCGGAAAAAAAATATACGTATAATCATTTTCATGGATTAGATCACTTGGAATTTAAAAAAATTTCAGTAATTTCTATAGCATTTTTCGATGTGTTTGGAAGTGTTTTTATGTCTCTCAGTGTATATATATCCGTATTTATATAATTCATTAAATGAAATCAATCATGGATAAAAAATTTTTTTTTAACTATTATTAATCTTGAATTTACTAAAAGTTAGAACTTTGGATTTCAGCTTAAAAGTTATTAATTCTACTCTCACATTAGGATAAGATGTTAATTATGATCTGGGACCCGTTTTGAGGTGCTGATTTCAACCAAATTGAATCCCGTATGCTAAAAGTGACTTTAAGGTAATAACTTTAAACCTAATATATATTCAACTATTAAAATGCTAACCTACGAAATAGTATTTCATGTAAATAATATTACAATTTAAGCTCTTAATCAACGTAATAAAGTATCGCAAAATTTATGTATTACAGAACGAAATTTTCCTAGTAAATGTATTGCTCAACCATATACGTGTAAGCTGAACTGTCAGATTATTAGATCTTTGGTCTTTAGTAATTTGAGGATACTATTTGTGGATACATTAGACGCGTGAATTCGATTACTGCATTAGACAGAACAATGCATCTCAATCAAGTGAACTCTCATGTTAAAAAAGTGAATGTGGAATGATAAAATAACCAAAACTCATAACATAGTAGAATGTTACTTTTTAGTCATATATGTCTTGCTTATTGTACTGATTTTAAACAGTTATTCTTAAAAATTAAGAAAATTTTGAAGCTGCTAAGAGTTAATTTTCAAGGAGCTGCCCTCGCAACTCTTTTATAGAAGAGAAAACGGCTCGCGTAAGAGATTGCAAGCAATAGAACAACTTTCGGCTTCATGGTCCGTTGATCCCGAGTATAAAAACTTTGACTCATCTTCAGATGCTTCCACTTTTTTTCTCCCGGACGCCGCTGCTGGTCACTTTGCGTCACGTGATTCCTTTGCTGGTGTTGTGGGAGTCACTAGTTACCCTTTTTTTTAAATTTCATCTTCACTAGACGGTTTCTTCATCATTTTTTCAACACTAGAACACACTGCTCAGGATACAGATGAAGATAATTTTGCATGGCAAAAAAATAAAACATGGTATAACCCATTCTCAGTAATCAAACCAGTTGTAAAATCATTTTCTTAAAATTTGAAAGTATTTGAAATTGTGTTTAGAAACTCAAAAGAGCTGTGAATATTCTTTTGTGTTGAGACTTTTCGAGTGAAAAATTTCGCTCTAGAAAACTGCCACTGCCAATTTTGAAAATCAGCTCACAGACTCTAGAAAACCCTAAGGATTCTTTCAGATAAAATCGAATTTCGAGTTAATACGATTTTCATATATACAGTTGATCCGTGATTGATTTTTAAACTTTAAAATTTCACCAATATTCTGATAGAAAGAAAGTATGCCATAAGCATTTATAGAACATTAGAAAATGTCAAATTTTTGTTTGCCTTCGTCTTGATAAATAAAAAGCAATAGTGACTGTAGAGGCAGACCATTCCATTAGTTTGTTTTTATAACGGTGATCTAGAAAATGAAAATTACAGCAATCGTGGTGTGCTTCCTCTTCTCCATGGGGAGATACTTGTGTCAAGAAACAACAACACCCCCCTCAACGTCCGACCACCACACTTCAACATCCTTAACGGTGAGTAAAATTTTTAACTACATGGAATAAGTTTTTGTATATAAAGTAAAGTAGGTTATAAAGTACGGAAATTATACCATTTTATAGTTTTTTTGTATAAAAAAGTTCATCAACTTCAAATAAACTAACTGAACTACGTAATTTAAAAATTTATTGATATTTATCACAGAAATTGCCCATTCTGTGAGTAAGAAAAAAAAATCTGATAATTTATACGGCAAACAAATACTTTTTATGTTCTATGCTTAAAAGTAATTTCTGCATGTTTGATAAATTAACAAATATAAAATTTATATAGATTAGATTTAAAACCGATGGTAGGCATAAAAATTGAACATACTTATGAGAATTTATAGTTTTCTATCATACATTTTAGTTGTTCTTAAAATATATTTTAAATTTACTAAAAGAGTATTTTTAACATCTCAATTATTATGTATATTTAAATTATTAAAAGTATAATTTTTACGCCTCAACTACTTTAAATACCTTAAAATATTTAATCCAAAATGTATATGAATGCTTTTTTATATTACATTACTCTAATATCACTTATTTACTTCAAACATTTTCTTAAAATTTTTAATAATTATAATAATATAACTATATTTATTTTCCATGTTTTCATTAAGCTGTTTATTCTGTTTTATCAAGAACGGATAAAAAGTTATTTTGTTTCTTCCTTACAAATGTTTTCAAATTGTTTTTCTGTTATTCCTTTAAAATTTGCTATTCACGTACAGAAAATTTTATCGAATTCTCATATTTATATAAAGAAATATTTTAAATTTTATAAAAATTACAGAAAAAAAATTATTTTAAATTGTTTCGAATTTTAGAAACTTCTTCATCAAATGGATTTTTCACAAAATGTTTGCTTTCACGAAAGATCGTGAAACATGAAATTTATAAAAAAAAAATGAATGTATCATCTTAATTACAATAAAACTTTTAAATACTTTATTTAATTCGCACATATAATATATACATACATACACACACACACACACACACACACACACACACATATATATATATATATATATATATATATATTATTAAAGTATAAATGAATTTGAAATTCAAATTTAATAAAAGAGAGTTAAAAGGAAAATAAAATGGAATTAAGTACAAATATATGACTAGCTGCATCAGTGGGTGTATTTCCATGGTATATTTCCAGTCTGTCTATATATATATATTTATATATATTATATATATGTGTGTGTGTGTACATATTTATGTATAGACACATATATGCTTTTGTTTTTTTAATGATTTTTCAATTAATCAAGTTAGCTTTTGTTTTAAATTTATGTTACTCTTAAATTATAGACAAACAAATACATTGCGCAAACAATTAGAAAATTTTTTGTTTTCCTAAATGACAAGGAAAGCCTGAAAAAAGTGCGCAGATCGTCCTTAAAATAGTGACTTGATATAATGTTTAGTAGAAATTTTGTTCACATCGTTTTTGTATTCCTCGTAATCATTTCTCATGTAATCATTAGAAAGAAAAAAAAAGGAAAGGACAACGGACTTAATCGAATCTTTTCCCAACCGGTGGAAAACACGCTTATCAATGCTCGATCTCACTGGGAAATCACAGAAAAGCACAGAGGACGCTTCGTTTTCAAGGCTGCTGTTCTAAAAGATTGGTCTGTAGTGTATTACATTGGACAGGGAACGCCTCATGCCTATTTACTAATGCGGAAAACATATTGGGTATATGCGAACTCAAAGAGCTCTATTTTATGAAGCAATTTCAGCATCATCAAATATGCGTTGTTCAATCTATTAGTTTTATAATTGTTGAATGATTCTAATCGTATTGTATAATAAGACAACAATCCACTCAAATCTTACCTCTAATCTAATATATAAATGTAATTCCCATGTGCAGTGGAATATTATAGGAAAAGATGAAAGCAGGAAAGAAGAAAAGCATACTTTTCACAGCATGTTTATTTACTTACAGTTATTGTTTCATGTCACATTAATGATGCATAACTTTACCTTGCTCTATTTTTCTGAGTTTAGTTAATACTATACATTTATTACAATGACAATATAAAATATCTTACAGCTGAAGATTATTGTATTTAAATACTTTCCATGTCTTAGTTAATGGTTTAAAAAGTCTTATTTGAGAACTTTTCATAGACTGTAGATTGTATTCAAGTATTTCAAAGGACAAAACCCAAAAATTTTCTAAGCTGCTTATTCAATTGATATACAATCAGAAAGCAGAAATGTAACACCCACCTCCCATTCTTTAATAGTGCCTGGGATCGAACCCATGAGTTCTGATTTCACAGAACACTAGCAACTAGCCAAAGTGAAACCTAGATTTGGCTTACATTCGAGTTTCAAAAAATATCGACGTAGAAGTAGAACGTGACAGACATCCACGTTTCCCTTCTAAGATATTTTTTGTTAAAACGTATACACAAAACAGAAAAACTCATTGAGATCTGAACTGTTAACTCGTTGAGTTCTTGAATTCAATTCAGGTGTCTCAGGTCAAATCAGATTGTAACAATCCGAAATGCACTTAAAACTGCAATTCTTGGTCGAAAGAGACTTCGTATAGAAAGTAATGACTGTATCTCAATAATAATAAAAACCATGATTCGTTGTTAAGTTGTATGATCAGAGATCTAATCACTTTCACTTGAACAGTCATGAGTTTGAGTCTCACCAAAGATCTGTCGTGAATGTTTGTTTCACAACTCACATTGATATATAATTCTGGTCAAAATGGCTTTGTTCGCAGAAAAACTATTGTAGAACGATAAACAAATCAAACGAAAGAACCATGGTATTTAATGAAATATTGTGTTATAAGAATATAATATTAAATAATGGTGATCAATATTTTTTATATAAATGAATTAATTAATATCAAACCATATAATTATAAAAAGTTTATTCATTTTTAAGCAATTTGGGGATGATCCATCTAATAATTTTACGACAGTCACTTTTATTGAAAATTTAAACTTGCATGAGTTAATCGTAAAATAAGAACGCTTAAGAATATATAATTATAATACTGATCTTATTTTCTGTGCTTACTACAGAGAAATATTATTTCATCATAGCAATTTACATACATATTATATTTATAAACATTTCAATACATGAGATAAATCATTCAAAATTACCAATTTCATAAAAAAATATTTTACTTTTTAGATCAAGCTTTCAGGAATAACATCTTTTTTGAGGATTCTAATGTGTCTTTGGATCATAATGTATATATATTTTAAAGAATATATAAAAATATTTCATCAATTAAAAAAAATATTGTAGCTAATTTATCTCTTTCACAAAGAAACAACGTTTTCTGCTTCTTTTTACAAAAAAGAACAAAATAATACTTTATTTCATATTTTTTTTGTTGCCAAACCATAGTTTTATAATTTTTAATTTGCAATAAGTATTTTACTTTACAAAATCGTCTGAAATAAATATTATTAAAAATTAAAATTATTACATGATAATTATCGAGAAAAAATTATTATTTAAATATACTATTTTTTTATTATAGCCAATGAAAATATATATCTTATTTTTGATACTAATTAAATTTATTGAAAATTTTATGCAAATTTTCAGTTTAATAAGCTGTGATTTTCGTACATTGCAGAAGACGGATAATTTTAAAAATGGCCTTCCAATTGAATATTTCGATGATTAATTAAAAGGACACTTTTTATTACAATTTGTTTTAGTTAATTGGTGTTAACGTTTTGATATAGTTAATGTTTTTATAATAATTATTCTGTCTGTACTACCTTTTTTTTTAATATTAGAAATTATGAAAAAATTTTTGATTTTCCAGCAATTTAACGACAACATCTTCTAATGGATTTTTAAATTAGTATGAATGAATTAAAATATAACAAAAAACTAGAAAGCAATATTGTTGAATATTTTAACAGTGATTTAATTTTATATGTTTATGATAAAGAAATCCAATTTTTGTGTTAGTAATTTAGGAATTTTTTATAAATATTTCAAATTAAATGATAAATCATAGTAAAATTTTAATTTTAGCAAAATATTTTTAAAACTTAATTTACTGGTTGAATTATTAAAAATTACTGTTTTTAAAATGTTGTAATGTATTTTTGAGTCACAAGGATCTCGATCAAAAGGTTCAAAAATTTATGAAAAATATTTTGTCAAAATATTTTTAATTTATATCTTCATCAAAGAAACAACGTCGTTCATTTCCTCTTACATAGAAGAATTATAGAATTTTTGTTTTCATTTTTATTTTATTGACAAATTAAGGCTTTATTTTAAATTATAATAACTATTTTTTTGACAAAACCATAAGCACATTTAAGATATAATATTATTTTATATAAAATACACATACATTATATTGTATATTTCCAGAGAAATTTATGACGTAGTTGTGTGCTTAAAAAAATAAGTAAAATATTGTAGATATCATTTTTTACGACAAAATAAATTTATTGAGGTTTTTATATGAATTTTAAACTTAATAAAATTATGTTTTCATTATTTAGCATTAGACGAATAAATTTAGCCATAGCTCTTCAATTAATTCGATGACATGGTATTTTTACTATGGTTTGTATTTGTTAATTAACATTAATGTTGGTAATATGACTATGTTAAGAATATAATTCCTGTGGCTAAAACAGTTCATTATTATCTTCTTTATTTTTCTTTCTTCTTTTCAAAAAAAAAAAAAAAGGAAATTGTTGTTTACTCTATTTGTCGCTTCACGTTTTTTTTTTTTCCTTACACGAGGACATAATTTGATCGAGGTTTATATTTTAATGGAACTCCAGATTATTAAATGTAATTACATCCGAAGTGAGAATTGAACTTACAAACTTTAAAATACAGACTAGACTTCCAACCTTTCATCAATTAGCTTTATTCATGTTTGAAAATTATTATTATGGGCTAATAATGGTCAAAGGAAAGGAAAGGATTCTTCAAAATCCAAAATTTTTAATACGTAATTCAAGACTGCAGTTATTTAAATAAGATACGATATTACTGTAAATTTACTGTGTGTATATATATATATATATATATATATATATATATATATATATATATA
>JAPDSC010157725.1:3936-24268 GCA_026290005.1 Latrodectus geometricus | reverse complement strand
TCTCAGAACTTCGCAAGAAGAGAGGTATTTTAAGTATTTAAAGACAACAAATATATAAACAAAGAAATGGAAATGAATAAAAAGGAAACCCATTTGATTAAGGTATGCACTCGCATCACATTAATTTATAGCTTTCGAGCAGAACTTCAGAAGCTTCAATCGATGATACTTTCATCAATAACCCCATCTGAAACGAGAGAATTCATGGAACGCTTAGGAAATTTAGAAGATAAGTTTCAAAAAATAATTGAGAGTCTTGATGAGAGCTGAAGGAAACAATTGTTTTATGAATGTAAAATAGAAGGAAGAATCCCAAGTCTTTATCTTTTAATAGTTCGAAAACTATTAAAAAAATATATTTCCCACATGGTTCATCATTACACTTTATTCTTCATTTGTTATTGTGCAGTGACCGAGGGCTAAAGTGTTAATACCATCCGGTAATATGTGTCGCTTGTCATCCTTCCCGGAGAGGGCAATCTTATTTACTAGTATAGAGTGAAGCTGATGTTTTGTGCTTCTGATAAGATTCATGGTCCTATACTGTAGTTCCTGTGAGAACAAACAGCTTTTGTCATCCTCGAAAGATATCCTATTTTTCACTACACATTTCTTAACACCCTTTGACTTTTTAATTAACTCTTTTTCAGTTTTACAAGCATACATCTTAGATCTTAAGCCAACGAACTCTTCCAAGATCTTTCCCGCATTTTCATCTTTCATCTTCCCCAAGACCTTTTTATTTACTCGAGGCATTCCAAACTTATTGTTTTCTGGATAATCTGATGTATCAAAGTAGTCAATCATTTCTTTCATATCCGCATAAAAGTCCTCGGTCTGTATATCGTAGATGTAACTGTCAGTGTCCATGTACAATAGCTTGATATCGTCCCCATATTTAGGCTTCATAACATTATAATGGAAGTCGTACATCAGATGCTTCGATAGATCTAATATACTCATGCCGACGTATATTGGCTTATTAAAGAACACTTTTGTCTTGTTCATGTGAACGGCGGCTAATCTTTCGTCGAAAATGGTCCTCCCCTTGAAGTTGGGCTTAGCAATTAACTTCTCCGCTTTCAGGGGATCACATACTAGTCTAATGTCGAGTCGCTTCCTGATATTTTCCATCGTCTTGCCAAAGACCGAGTTGTTCATAAGTTTAAAGAAGTCTTTCTCAAAGTCATTGGTTGCCTTGGTCCTCATTTCAGTGTTCAGGTCTATGTACCTCTTCAGCCAGGGAGACTGCTGAAACTCCAACACTTTGTGCACCTTTTTTATCTTCATCCCCAACTGCAACAGTTGCTTCAAAACCCTGTAATGAACCACATAATGCTCTTTGTCATAGAGGGTTGTCAGTAGTTTTGGCTGTTTTGAGCCATCAGGTATCCTGCTCTCAGGTGCTAGAGGTAGGTCTGAATGGATGTTGTGCAGATGGATCGGGTACTGTAGGTCGCAGTCTACGATGTATCCTAAATCTGAGTCATCCGCTACTTGGGTCACATCTGACACAGTGCTCCACTTGAAGCCACCATGCGGTAGGTATTGACTCATAGCCCATCCGTAAAGGTTGTTGGCGTCAAGGTACATCAGATAGTTAGACTTCTTGTTCTCGTCATAGTCCTTCATGTACTTGTTGTTCGCCTTCCCATATCGGTTACAACACTGAGAGATGCCCCCTCTGGTCCCCTTTTATAGCATGAGTATCATGTCATAGTCTGTCAACAACTCTAGCTCGACCTCTGTGGTTTTGAGCATGGCGTCCCACGAGAGTCCGGGCGCAGTGAAGTACCATGCAGGATCCAACTTATAGGTCTTTAGACAGACATCTCTAAAGTGTTCCATGATGTCAGCTAGGATGAGTACATCAGTCTTCACATATAAATCGGAATATTCACCCAATGTCTTAATGTTGAAGGCCTGCCATACCCTTTTGGCGTGCTCGTAGTCCTCATCCTTTATGTGCGACTCATTCAATTGGTTGTAAAAGTCTTCCTGTGGAGGCAGCTTGGTTTCTTCGCATTTGCCCCACGAGTCCATGTAATCGTACGGGTAGACACCTTTTCGGGTGACGAGATCTAGCTTATCCTTGGGGAAGTACTTAGCTGTCTCCCTAAATTCCTTTACGTTCTTCGCAAGACTATCGATGCTAGCGGCCATGAACTTGAACGAGTCGACAAACCTCAACTTTATACCAGGTACCTTAACTTGTTCCCCATCGTTAACTTCTACCATCCTCGCCCCGACCTCCTTACTGAATGAAATGTACCTCTCCTCATTGTTTGGAATAACATCAATGTCTCCTTTCTCCCCACCAAGCTCCTTTATGAAGAGATGGGCATCATAGCCAGACAGGTTGTGGATAAACACCGGAATGAACGAAGGCTCTTGATACTTTAGGTTACAGAGATTGTGAGCAGGTCCTCTGTAGTTCGATTCACATTTCGCCGGATCAAGAAGATGGTCATGATCTCTGACTTTTCGAAAGTCTGGTTCATCCTTGGGTGAATAAGGGGAAGGTTTCTTCCTGATATCTCTGTCACAGATGTGGCAAACATGAGTCCTATGAAAATGTTCTTCATCTTCGGTGGTCATTTTAATGGGTTGCTTCTTATCATAAATGTTCTTTATCGCTAGCGCCTCAGACTTCACTGTCTCAAAGAACACTTTGGTGGCATCGGGTCCTCTGTACGTGATTGGTGCCTTATAGTCTGCATGTTTATATTTGATGTAGATAGTGAAGCTCATAGGCTCGTGTTTTTGATATTTATGCAAAAAAGATCTGTCTTTTGGGAGGCAACAGGTGTCTATCTTGTTTGTCAAGCACTCGAAGTCTCCGTACATCACAAAGGGTAATCGTAAAGACCTTTGGTAGTTTTTGAACCGTAGGGATTCGTCTTTCTTGGGCATTACAATCTTAACTGGTGCATTCTTCCTACAATCCGTTTCATGAGCTTGGAGATCCTCTTCGGAGTAGTAATACAGCAGACATCTCTCACAGGTGAATACCTTTCCGTTGTGTTTAGTCAGCTGTCCACTTATCAATTTGGAGAGGTCTTTAATCCAACAGTAATGACTGTTTCCTTCCTTATTCTTTATGTACAGCAAGTTGATGTGTTTGTCATTCTTATTTTTAGTGATTCTCAATGGGTAAATGTCATTACCTTCATATGAATATATGTTCACGGATACATTATTCAACTTTTCAAACCTGTTAATTATTCTATCCTCCACCTTCACTGGGAATTCAATACCTTCGAACTTTAGCTCATTTTCATATGGTTTATATTTTGTGACTCTTTGAGCGTCTTTTTCAGCTGGATGTAGTGCAGAAAGTATCGCCCACAGGAAACATTTATTATCCTCATTTTGTACGTTGATGACTGCTTTTTTAGCTTTAATTCTTTTAGGTAGATCAATGTAGGAGGATCCTCTCAGTGGGTTGTACTTATTGATCCTCACCTCAAGGCTTTTAATCCTGACAAGCGTCCAACCAGAACCCCTAGCAACAAACTCCTCCATCTCTGTCAATAATTTTTGGATAACCGATCTGTAATGGTCTACCAAATCGGTCGATTCTAAGATGACTTCATTTTCTGTTTTGAAGTTCTTCTCCATTTCTATCAGTGAGTCATCCTTCCCCTTTTCATAGTCGCAAAGGAACTGGAAGTTAACCTTCAGCCCATGCAACCTTTTCAGATGTTTGGTGATGAGACCCCGGACTAATGATGAAACATCATTCAGAAAGTCTACGGGAAGCACCAGATTGTGTTCGTTTGGGATATCGTACGTCTTCAACCGAGACTTAAATGCCGTCTCAACTTCTTTGGTGGTATACAGCCTTCTCTCCCGCGTATCTGAAAACAGGTCAGAATCAAAGGCGAAGTGACGGTTGAACAATGCACTCTCAATGTATGCTATGATGTCTGCCTTCCTTCCTAATTTGGAATAGCCTCTAATGCCATGCGATCGACAAAATTCACGAAGTTGGCCGATGGTCATGCGATGCAGCCTCTGCATGTTGTTGAAATCTTCTAAGTGATCCTCCTGACTAGTAGTTGCCTTCTTAGGCTTATAGTTTTGATGAGCCTTAGTTTGCAAGTGCTTATTTATGCTAGACTCTTTATATAACTTACCACAGCACCTTATTTTAAGCTCCCTCTTCTTCCTCGGCTTGTTGAACAAGTCATTATGGAAACTGGAAAAGCCATTATGGTATTGAATGAGCTCAATCAGTTCCGACTTCTTCAGTTTCGAGTAACCTCGAATATTATTTTCCCGACAGTAGTCTTGCAACTGCCGAACGGTTTCCATCTTTATTATATCTTTATAAATTAAATGCATCTCTTTAAATGCTTAAAATATTGAGGGGGGTTCATTCACATGATGAAAAGTTGGATGGCTCGTCGGTCCTTGAAAGCTGAATTGATTTCTGTATTTTTTCTTATTTAAAGAGAAGACTTGTATTAATAAATGTCAGACGAAATGATGGAAATAATAAGATTCTTTGGTCTAGACAAATCAAAGACCATGGAAAATAAGACTCAAGAGTGTGAGCACAAATTTGTAACAAAAGATGATTATGAATTTTACGTCTGTATGACATGTCATGAAGAGCTGAGATGCAATCCTAATAAACGTCCTATCGATCGAGCTCAATTATATTCTATGATGAAGATGCAACAGAGGAGTCAAAGCAGAGTGAAAAATCTTACTAAATGGTTAAATGGGTTTAATATACCCTTAGAAGATGTGATCTTGGTTGAATTTTTAACATTTATCCATAAGTATGAAGAATTGTTTCCAGAGCGGAAAAACTTAATCAGCAAAGAATACATTTTATTTCATCTGTTGCGGAAAAGAGATTTTCAGGTACCGCTTAAGTTACCTAAAATGAAGAAAACACTTGAGCAGAATGAAGAAATCTGTCGAACCGTTTTCGAAGCTTTAAACTGGACCCCAATAAGTGATGGTTGATCAATTTTTAATAGCCATGACAGCTATTAAAAATAAATTTATAGAAGATCGTTTTTATGGATCCAACTGGTCTCAGGATAGCCTACCCATTTTACTAGATATTTGTCCCCTTTCTTTCTGATTATTTTTTCAATCTTATACACGCTGTCTTTCTTATCATATTTTACCAGTTCATTATCATAGAAAGTACCTTTCACTTCTTCATCACTTAAGTCCTTTACCCTGTAGGTGATAGGGTCGGTCTTTAACACTTCGGAAATGATAAATACCTCTTCCGTGAAGGTCGCTTGGTAACTTCTTCTGAAGGTGGACTTATATATTGATATTCTTACTTTATCCCCTACCTGAAATTTAGGTTTGCGTATGGTCTTTTCTTTAAACAGGTTACGATACACCTCTCCACTCTTTTCATCCAGACTGGCTTCCACAGGCGTCATCTTTATGCTTCTGTGGTATGAGTTGTTGTAATTCTTCACAAATTGATCTAGTGCGTCTATATATCTTTCAGTGTTATTTTGACATAAGTAGAGCTTTATTTTATTGCCTAGCGTGAGGTTAAACCTTTCAATCATTGCCGCTTTTATCTCAACATTTTCTGTTGTGAACCATTGGATATTTTTCTCTTTAAATAGCTCTTGAGTGGTATGGCCAACGAATTCCAGGCCTTTATCCGTCTGAATCCTTTCCGGAACCCGCTCTTTGAAGATCTTTTTAAATGCTTGAGTCACCTCGCTTGATGATTTGTCTTTAATAGGAATGGCCCATGCATATTTACTGAAGCAGTCAATAACTGTTAGTAGATATTTAGTTCCATCATTATGCTTACTCCTCGCAAATTTATAGACAAACATTAAATCTGCTTGCCATTGATCATCAATGTGTGAGACATAAGTTCTCCTTCTTTTAAACTTACTGATGAGTGGTTTGTGTTTTGTGTACACATCTTGTTGATGTAAGAAATCTGTGACTTTTTTTCGACTTAAACCTGTTTTTCTACTGAGTTCGTTTATGCCGCAATATCCAGTCTCTGGATCGTAATAAACTTTTTCGGGGTCCTCAGTTACCCCTTTAGTGGTAAAAAACGACTCTTTTTAGAACCACAATCCATGCAGATTCCTTTCATCATAGGTCTGCCGTTTTTTGAAGTAGCCTGAACTGCATCTTTAGTATCAGTGTGGGTTTTACATTTTAGGCAGTATATTTTTGAACCCATTCCAAATGTCTTCTTTGCTTTGATAATTGGCTTCACAACAGCTCTATCTAGCCTTTCCCGGAGAGTTGGATTGGGAATATCTTCAAGTTCTTTTATCATGTTTGTGTCACACACCTTGTTTCTTGTTTCGGTGTCTTTGTTTTTTAGGTAACATACATCATGTTTATATGCAGCTTCATCGACTCTATTAATGGGCTTACTCCATTCTTTATATGTTAAATCAGGGTTTAGCCTAGTTTTACCTTTGAGCAATTGAGTTCCTGGCCCTGTAAATTGGTGACCAGGTAGATGCATTTCAAATGGTAAATTATTGATTGCAGAGTTTATAACTCCTTTTCCTTTCTTCATTTATTTATATGTAAAAAATTATTTACTCACATACTCATAACCATTCAGTTGGGTTTGTTTCATGTATTTTTCTCTGGGTAAGTAGACTGAATTATTGATAAAATCATCCTCTCTGCTGTACACCTCTTCTTCTGATAATGCGTTTGATTTGAATGAATTCAGCAGTTGCTTATAAAACTTGTAAGACTGCTTATACTCTTCATTCCTTTCGACGATATTCATGGACTTTTCGATAACTTCGACTATACCAGCACTTAAGCTCAGAGCGGCTAAGGGTACCATCGCAAAAGCGGATAAGCCCAATGAACTGCAAAGGAACTTTGTAATGGATAGTGAAATCTTTATCTTATGATAATGGTGGTAACTCTTTCTATACACGTAAATTTTCTTCCGTAAGTATTCTTCCATCTTTATTTATAGGGATGAAATATTTTTTCCGATATCTCAAGGCTGGATTCACTAAATCAAGCATAAAAAAATCATATGGTTGTTGCATGCACTTTTTGTACAATCGATTGAACTCTTCTTTCGTTAGATTGCCATCTACCTCCCTTATGATCTGTTGAATCTCCCTCTGTTGGAGGTTAAAAAATATCAAGTAGTTGCAATTTCTCCTAATAACAATAGGCGTTCTGTAATAGGATTGAGAGAGGTAAATGATTGAGGCATTCTTCTTCCTACCTCGGATGAAGAAATCTTCGATACTCTTCTGGTCTTTGTCTGTCACACAGTCATCAAAGACAACGACATTTTTACAAGATGGGTCCAGATCGTCCACTGTTATAAAGTCTTTTGTATCCGAGGAAAATAAGGTTCCTTTCTTGCCGTATTTATCAAATAACTCGAGCATAATTTTTTTCTTCTTTTTGGGATACTTTGCTAATATATCTTTAATATCCACACCATCAAACATTGTGTACTTTTCTTTGAGCTTAGTGTACTTGGGTTCAAACATGTCTTTAGCACAAATGAACAAGTTATCAAACTCAAGGTAATCATAAATGAAATTCAGTAATAAATTCGTTTTGCCTGTGCCTGAAGCTCCAGCGATCAAAAGTCTGAAAGGGTGCTTCGGTAATAAATAATGTTGATTTGCATCAGCTAATTCTTCTGGTTCGGTATAATCTTCAATTGGAATCATCTTTATTTAATGTGAAACTTTTTTGCTTCAAGTAAAAAATAGTTTGCTTCCAGTAAAACCCTATTTGCTTCCAGTAAAAAATAATTTGCTTACTAATAAATGAATGCTTTACAAAAAGAGCGAAATAAGAAGCTAAGAGAAGAAGTTAAGAATGACTTGAAAGTGTTTAAGATTCAGTCGGAGATTAGAAAGAACAACGAACAAAATCTTGAACAAAAATTAGGTCTGCAGAGAACGTTGTCTGAATTTCATAAGCCTGTAACCGAGAAACTTCAACAACAAGATGTTACTAGAAAGGAACATTTTACGGCTATAAAAGATGCTGTTGATAAGATTCCTCTTGCGATTGAACCGCCTCCAGCGACTCCAGAGACTCCAGATATCTTCTATTTTGATAAAGATTTGGATATAGAGTATTTAGAGAAAAATAATTTTCCAAGTCCCTCAAAGTTGTACAATGAGTCCAAGGATGCTTTGCAGGAAGTTATCAATAGAGTAAAGAGTACTTACTTAAAATTGGCTCGTCAAAAAGGAAACGTTATGAGTCAGATTGCTCGAATGACCAAAAAGGATGAAGAAAGAGAAGATAAACTATTAACTAAAGCTGATTATTTAAGAGAACATATGATTACCTTAGAGGATTATCGAGAGCGGTTGAGGGACCTACAAAGAAAAGAAATATACCTCGGTAAAGGAGTGGAAGATAAACTGGAAATTTTGGCTCGATTCACCGATAAAATATGTAATGGATCCAAGAGTAAAAAATTGCACACTCAAGTCGTTGATTTACTGGATGCGTTATTAAGAGAAGGAACTCTAAACAACGAACAAGTAAAAGAATACTATAAAAATTTCTTATTAAATAAATGAGTAACTACGTCAAAACCAAAATACACTTAAGTGATCATCAGATTGCTAAATTAAAATCTGCATACCAGAAAGGAGAAGAAGTTTCCCTACAAATAGATAGGACAAAACCTTCTAACTATGACATGTACTTAACTCCAACACAAATAGCTCAAATCGGGAAGGGAAAGAGAATTACTATTAGCAAGACACAACTCAAGAAAACAGGTGGCTTTCTACCCTTTCTAGCTCCATTTTTACCTGCATTAATTGCCGGAGCTAAGGCGTTGGCTTTAGGTGCCGCAAGTGGGGCAGCTGGATGGGGAGCAAAGAAAGCTTTGGATAAAATTTCCGGATCGGGTTGTGCTCAAAAAAAACCCCGTGGAAAGGGAGTCTATCAAAACTGGGAATATCCAACGAAGTAATTGAAGACAATATGAAGCAAGAAAGAGGGTTTAGGGGTGTCTTCACTTCGGATCTGTTGCCTAAAAAGATGAGACGGTTCGAGAACGGTATTATTAATTTGGACATAGCAACAGGACCTGGTACACACTGGGTATGTTACTATAACGACCCTAATAACAATTTCGTGGAGTACTTTGATCCTTTTGGAGAACATGTTTACAAAATTCCTACGAGTATTAAGAAATATCTGCAAAGTTCTGGGAAAAAAATAGGTTATAACTCAAGCTTTTTACAACACCCGGCCTCTGTCAAATGTGGTTACTTTTGTATGAAATATATTAGTGAAAGAAACAATGGTAAGTCCGTTGAAGATGTCTTGTATTCTTTTACCCAAGAACCTAGTGACCATAATGAAATAAATGTTCTCTATAAATAAATGGTGTTATTAATATTAGATTCGAAAAACTCGGAAAAGTCAGAAGACTTTACAATTGAATATTCCAGACCATTTAGGTTTAAGCAGATTGCTCTTCAGTCCTTTTCAATGTACGTTTCTTGGGATAATATCAAAGATGAGACCTTTTCATATTATGATGACCATCAGTGGTTAGAGCTGTCTCTACCGGATGGAAATTATACTGTTAAGGGGTTGAACCGTTACATGCTGAAATTTTTTGGGGATGATCCGCCAATTCTATTTGGTATAGTTGAGGAACGGCAAAGAATAGCCATCAAGTTAAAAGACGGGTATAAGATCGATTTAACAAAATGCAAAAACCTGCATAAACTGTTAGGTTTCGAACCTGAAATATATGAAGAGTCTGAACAAATTGGAAAGTATATTGCCGACTTATCCGGTGGGAATGATAACATTTATATACATTGCGATGTCGCGGAGGGAGCCTACATCAACGGCTTTCACTCCTCCAACGTAATCTATTCCTTTACGAATGTTAATCGTCCAGGCAGTCAAATCATAAAGTCATTTGAAAAACCTCTGTTCTTTCCTGTTCGGATGGAGAGTGTTCACAGAATCAGAATGAGAATAACGAATCATAGAGGTGATTTAATTCCCCTCAATAAGCAAGAAGTACAATACAATTTTATTGCCCTCTAAATAAAGAAATGAATAAGCATAGACTTCAAAGGAAGAGTAAGAAGATACAAGGGAGAGGGTTCTTTTCAGATGCCCTTATGTTAATGCAGCCAAGTGCATTAGAAGGTAAAGCCAAACAGTTTGTCCATGATAAGTTGAATGAGATATTCTCAAAGAAGAAAAAACATGGTGCTGGACTGAAGTTTCTTTAGATTTGATTTAATAGCAGAATAGCTATTAAATTAAGAAGTGTCTCAAGAGTAACAAAAAAAATTGTTTTTATAATAAATGAACGAAATGAATAAAATATTTGATTTAAACAACACCGATTATTATTACGATGATGACATCGAAAGTCTCGAGTATAGAGAAGTGAGGCATGAAAATAGCGATAGTTCTACTGAGAATGCCACTTACCATTTCTTTATACAAGACACTAACTCCAATATCTTATATTCTAACGGATATTTACAGCAAAAGCTAAAAATTGTTAACAGTAATGGAACTGCAATAGCGGATGATAATGTAGCTCTCGTGAATGGAGGAGGTTTAATAAACGCTAACAGGTTTACATTAGGGAACACTGAAATCGAAACCAACATTAATTATTCTGCTCTCATGCGACATGTGTTAGGTCTAATTCACTTCACTCCGGACTATTCTACTTCGGAAGCTACCAATATGCTCTTCTACGTAGATACGTCAGATACAGCGGACAGAAAACCCTTGAAGTATGATGGGACTTTGGTAGACGCAACTAAAATAACTGAATTTTTTGAAAATTAGGAACGAACGACGAGTTTAATCAAGGATTCAAAGAACGATGCAAACTTACTCAAAATAGCAAAATTGTTACTATATGGATACCCTTAAAATACGTATTTGATTTCTTCAATGAATACAAAAAGGTCATCACAGGGTTCCAAGTCAAGTTTGAGTTTCAAAGAAATCACAGTCAGAATATGATGTATACAGATGAGCAAAATAAGGACTACAAGGTAGTAGTGGAAGATTTATCACTTTGGCTTCCTTATGTTAGATTTAAGAATTCAGCTGCTGCAAAATTTAACGAACTAAGGTTATCGGATAAGCCTGTGGAAATAAACTGGAACCAACACAGCATTGTCAAGTCGAATATTTTCTTAAAGAATTCAAGCGGGTCTTACTCCATAAATGCTACTTCAGATGAAGTATTATCCTTGTACGTCATACCACAATACACTGAAAGATATGAAAATGCAAAACATAACAACATGTTATTCGACAACTTAGATATGACGGAATGTTGGCTGATGGTTAATAATGTAAGGGTTCCAACTGTAAGTTACATGATGGATTTTGAGAAAGGTGATTACAATCGGCTGTACACAGCTCTTTTGGAAGCTGGACTCAACACCATTAATTCAGAAACGGGATGCATGGTCAATTATTCCAATTTCGGTAAATTATACCCAATCATTTGCTTCAATCTAGCTCACCACGAAAATTATACAGACACGAACAACCTGACTATAGAGTTCAACTGGAGGTTGAGGAACAACACCACCAAAAACTATGTTTTCTACTTCATCTTACGAGAGCGCAAGAAATGTTACTTGAACATAAAGAACCAAGATATCACCATGATCAAAACATTAAAGTTATAAATGTAGTCTCGTATTTTAATTTTAATAGTCGGAAGACTATTGAAATTAATTGTATTAAAATAAAGAAATGACAGCATATTATCCACTTTTTGAGGAAGAACTTAAAGAAGGACCTCCTGGTATTCCAGGAATAGGGTTTAAACTGACACACGATGGTAATTACGATATGGAAGAAAAGATATTGAGGAATGCTGGAGAACCTACTGAAAATAATGACGTCACAACAAAATATTACGTAGACAGATGCAGGAAGAATCTGAGGTCATCCATTCGAGATTTGTCCAACAAAAGCTTAATTGTTTCGGAAAATGATCAGCAGTACGATGCAAAAGGAAAAAGAATTAGCAATCTTTCAAATCCGGTTGAGCAGTCCGATTCTGCAACTAGGGATTATGTAGATACAGTGGTTGATCTGTTGGAAAGCAAAAGTTTACTGCACTCACCTCAAGGAAATTTTGATGCGAAAGGTAAAACGATAAATAATATAAAGGATCCAGAGTCTGAGAAAAATGCTGTGAATAGGCGATATTTTGAAAATAATGCTTTAACACTCCATGGAGAGGCTTATAATGCCAAAAATAGATCAATCGCGCATCTTGCGGATCCGAGCGCTAGTCACGATAGTGTTAATAAACATTATGTTGATACTAATGCTTTGATTTTAAAAGACGATCATTATGATGCTAACAATAAAATAGTGTCAAATGTGAAGGAACCTGTAAATGCAAACGATGTTGTTACTAAGAAATATCTTGATTATTACTGCATTCTATGGAATAAAATTAATAAAAATTATTATGCTCACAACCAAAGAATTTCAGGTGTGAAAAGACCTCAATATGATACAGATTGTGCTAATAAATACTATGTTGATACTAAGACATTCTGTGCTTCCACAGATCGAGGAGTAGAGTTTATAGGTAATGGTTTCAAAACTTTCCCGTTCAATACATTTACTTCAAAGCTTTTGGACTCAAACTTAAAACTACCACTTGATATGTATATGAAGGTAACAATTTTCTTAGCCTGTGATAACATGAATGAGAAACCAAAGATACGATTAGAGAAAGGTAAAGAGGTCCTTCTCGATAAGGAAATACGTGTCAATGAAGAATCAATCATTTTATTTGTGTATGGGAAACAGAATGATGTTTTAACTTTATCAGTACTGACAGGAGGACAATGTAAGTTAAAACCCTATTTACACATCGAAAAGTTAGAATTTTTTTAGCTCCATAAATAAATGGAAAAACTTAATTCTTTACATATTAGAACTTATAAAGAACTGGACCGGGAATACCTGATTTCTGAAGTTGCAGTCCACACTGATAAAATTTTAATTCGTTTAGAGAATGGGTCACTTATTCACATACCTACAGGTACATTGAATACAGAGGAGATAGAATCATTAAAAAAGAGACAAATCAAAGCTATGAGTGTAGATAAGTACCTAATTTTTCGCATTTAAAGAAATGAAAATTTTTTCTTATATAATAAACGCAAAATGGAATTGTTAAATAAATTAAACGCACTCAGTTCATTTGAAGATGGAGCAGAAAGAAAGGCTTTCAAGAAAATGAGAGAACTCAACATCCATGAAAAATATCCTGTTACTGAAATTAAACTGATAACCACAAGGTATGGAAATAGAATAGTTGTAGAATTGGCTAATTGTCTTGTATCTTTACCGCAAAGATGTGATAAAATGGCGTCAGATTATTTAAAACTCAATGATTTGAAACCTCTTTTCTTTGTGTATTTAGGAAGTAAAGATGTCGGGAAGTCTCAACCAGCGCAAATGTTTCAATTCGAACAGTGATTTTAATGGTTTAAAAATCATTAAAATCTAAAGCAGTTTGTTCAGTTTAGATAAAATATCACACCCCATTTTCCGAACATTTTTGTTCTTCTCTTCATGCAATATTTGATGCATTTGAATAACATATTTTAAAATTAAGGAATGAATTTCTTGATATTTATAAGTTTCTTCTTCTTCTATGCATAAGAATAACTTTTGACATACTCTTGCTAAACTAGTCATTCTATAGTTCACATCCCCGTAGAGTGCTTTCATCTCATCGAATAAGTCGTATATATTTTCCATTTCTGTTTATTTATATACTAACGAGTTTTCTTTAAATGAATAAAAAGAGGAAGCGGTTCGAAAATGAGATCAGCTGCGGCCTTGAAAAAGAGAGCTCGAAAGAGAAACGTGTTTTCTTTTCTTTTTCCTGTTACGTCAATAGTTAAAAAAAAAAACCAACTGACGTAAGAGATTTTAATTCTAACTATCACTGGATGGCAGCACGAACTGGACTCGGAATCTGGTATTGAAAATTTTTCGCCTCTTTTCGTTTTAATTTCTGAAGTGTTTTTGACGATATTTTTCGATCAGATAAATTGCAGTTTTTGATATTTTAAAGATTTTTCACATTCTAAAAGAGAAAGGACTTGTTTAAAGCTATATTTTAGCGTCTTTTTGACTTCGGTGACATGTATATATTAATTAGATGTTCTCTCTCTGTCGGGTACCCAGTAGCTCCGTGGCAAAGTCTAAGCTTAGCAACCGTGAGATCGCGGTTTCGATCCCCAGCCTCGGCTTGGTAGCAGCTTTCGCGAATAGTGTTATGCTATTTGCGTTAAGCTCACTTATGGATCAACCACGGAGCGAAACATCAGTGGTGGGTTGAGACTTGTGGTCTCTATGTCCATTTAGATGTTGTGTTTGTGTTGTCTTGTGTTGTCCTTAATATGTATAAGTTGAGGCCCCGTTGCCGGGTCAGTGATACCGGAATTCCGGTTCTAGAATTCGTAAACAGCTGTTGGAACTGGACTTCTGGTATCACTGACCTGGTGGGCCGTTTTGCTATTTTTTTCAAGATTTTTTTAACGCTGCGAAGATCTAAAAGTGAGTATAATGCCACACAAAAAGGGGGTGCTCTCCTAAGGGGGTCTCAGCGACTTTTCAGATAATTTTTAAGAGCTTTTTTAAATTGGGTTTTATAGAATTCGTACTTTTATAAAAGAGGGCGGAGTTTTCTTATACCAGTGGGTGCGGTTAAAAAATTGATTTTAAAAGTGGAATGGATGCAACCATTGTTTTAAAAAGTAGGTGGAAATTTAATGGGACTTTTTTACACCATTGTTTTTAAAAGTGGGCGGAAATTTTATGGGTGGGGTTGGAGGCCATTGTTTCTAAATGGGTGTGGAAATTTAATGGAGGTGTTAGGGACCATTGTTTTTTGAAAAGGGGTTAGAATTTAATGGGTGGCTTTCACACCATTGTTTTTAAAAGTGGGTGGAAATTTAATGGAGGGGTTGGAGGCCATTGTTTCTAAAAGTGGGTGGAGATTTTATGGGTGGCGTTCACACCATTGCTCTTAAAAGTGGGCTGGAAATTTAATGGGGCGGGCTTATGGCCTAAAGGTCACTGCGCCAGCTCTCTCATAATCACACTACTCGAATGCTTCAATAAGTGGTCCAACATCGGCAACCACTAATGATCGACAGCATTCCACTACCCAGCAAACACAAGCTTATCGGCGTCCTTAACGGTCGATATTGGTATTGTTGGTTATAAGTCGACATTGGCACGATGATTTTGTAACGATATCGGTTCTATAGCCGCAAATTACATCTAAGAATTTCTATCTTAATATCATCAGTGGCTTTGGCCCTAATAAGGATGTTTGTCGGCAAGTGGCTACAAAGATCTGATGCCTTCCATTTGAAAAGATATTACATGACAATGTGAGTCACTCACAACTTTTGATTGTTTTTGTCTGCTGGCAGCTATTAGAGTGAAACCGGTATTGTCAAATCGTCGAACTATAGAATTTACAAAGTAAGTATATATTATTATTACAGTATTTCTCAGAATAGAAATATAATTTAATTATATATAGTATATATAATCATTAAAGAATGATTTATATTTATTTTATGTTGAATTTGTTTAACTGTTGCAAAAGAAGTTGTTTTCTAAACTATTGATTATATTTGTAATGTTTACACGATAGAATTAAGAAATATTTTGTTCTATTCTGAAATTTTTTATTCGTGACACAGTGCTCTAGATCTGCATGATTACATTTTTATGTTCGATTTTTGTAGAAAGGAACGTAGTAAAACATTATCGAATAATTTTTTTCCATAATATTTAGTTCTGAAGTCTTTTATTCGTTTTATTTAATTTTAGAATAATAAAATTTTTTAGCGTGTTGTATTAGTATTTTTAGTCATGATTGCTGATTACTTTTCAGATGTTTTGCTGCTTATATGTAATTATTCAGAACAAACACAAATGTCGATTACATTAAGGACCGAAATTGGCTTGCCGACAAGTTTAGTATCAGAGCGATATCGGCAAACGGTACTACTACCCGTCAAAACATGTCCGTCCCAGGAAAAAGTGTTCCAAATATATGGAGCGACATTGGAACAGTATCGGCAAAGCCGAAGTAACCGCTTTCTCGATATTTTACCGATATCATTCTTTATGTGGACCGAATAAGTGGTAGTGGCCCAGCATTGTCAATCACTGAATGACCGACAGCATTCCACTATTTAGAAGATATTTCTATTTTCTTATAGTAATATTTTTAAAAACGTGTACATAATATTTTTGCAGGAAATGTATTACTGTCACTGATATTAATAATACTGTCACTCCTATAGTACATTCATGATTTTTTTCTCAACAATTATGTTTACATTATAGTCTCAGGCATTACAAGATGATTCTTTAAAATTACCGTCGGTTACTGCTTTAGTTAATAATACTGATATTTTCAATAGAAAAATTGTCACCTTTTTACTTTTAAAAATAAATATCTCTGATTTAGATCTATCATGAGTGAAAATAGTTTTTCTAAGTTCTAATTAATTGTATAAGCAAGATTTTTATTTTGAAAATGATTTATGATTTCTATATTTTTGTGAGAAAGGCACTAATAACCTCAGTAACTTAGAAATAATTTTGCAAAACTTAAATAGTTTAACACTTGATAAGTAACTGAATTTAAATTTTATTGTTTAAAATCACTAAAAAAGGAAATTTTTTCTTAAAATAATTTACAATTTATTTGTAATTATATTTTCTCAATGTTTTAGCTGCATTAATTAATTAAATAATTAGAAATTTAGTATGTCTTTGCTATATTCGAAAGAAATGGAATTACATAGAGCTGTTTGATTTTTTTATCATTTTCCAGAATTTTTTTACTTGAACTTCGAATTTTTACCAGTTTTTTGAAAATGTAATTACGGCTTTCTAGAGTATTTTTTTTAATGTCAATGTCAAAAAGTCATTAAATTTTCTAATTTTATTTCTTGTCTTTTCAGTTATAAAATAAAAAACTGAAATTGAAAAATGATGAAAATTGAATTTAGAATGTAATTGCCCTTAAAAATTTAATCATTCCTACCAAATTTCCAATAGATTATTTTAATCAAATTTGGTTAATGAAAATTTATTGAAAATTTTTTAGCCACTGATGAGCTGTTAATTCCTTATATAAATTTAGCATGCTGCATCAAATATATTTTGTGCAGAGACTTTTGTTTTATTGGATATATTAATAAAACAATACATAAATTATATTAATAAAACATCTAAATTAGAGAGCAAAAATTTAATTTCATAAATAAAAATATACAAACATGAGCAAAACACATCATCTAATAGCTGTAAAAACTATCTTACAATTGTTTAACATATTCAAATCTTTTACTGCGGCCTCCATTTTGGTCAGTAGCGTAACGCAACCGTCTTTTTATGACGTATTCTACAAAGGCCAAAGAAAATTTTGGTACTCATGGTTGGTACACCTTGTAAAACTGAAAGAGATAATTTCTATAAAACCAATTTTTATTTACAATGAATTCCTGATTGACAAAAATTAAGATGTAATTTTGAAAAATTAATTATTTTCAGCATAATGAAAAATAAATGCATTATCTCGAACTGCTTCATTACTACTTTATCAAAACACTGTACCGTACAAATTTTATATTTCATGTATTTATTGTAATAACCCCCTCTAAATTCAGGTCTATTGGCGCAGCTTGTCCTTTTAGGACCTTGCGCCATAAAACCCAACCAACCAACTAAATTCAGGTCTAAAAGTACATTATAAGCACGAAGTAATTCTGAAGGTAGGAATGATATTTTTCATTACATTGATGTAGGTAGCATTCAAAATAGGTAAATTAATTACACTCGGTTTTCCAAAGATACATACTTAAATTAATTCTTCTTACTTTTAAAATGCTTTAATTATTCACAAAAATTTTGAGTGAATATGAATTTAAGTGTAAATCATTCTTCAAATAAATTACTCTCATATGGGTCTCATTGTTTGGATGTGCAACTTTAAAATCGCTGGTTCAGTTCCATCTATTATTAAAAGAAGCCGTATTGTGTGTTCCTGCCTTTTGAATGAGTGTCTGTCCTAGGTTCCGCGCGTAGAATTTCTCTTTCAACACATGAATATAGTGATCATCTATGAAATGTCTTCTCGAAAGATAACTAGGTAGTGAATGATTAAAGGTGCGCACCACAGCTTGTAACTGTTTGGCTGTCCACTATGCGATGTCAAATTTAGTTCTCTGAAGTACAAAGCTAAAGTATTTGCTTTATTCATTTATAACATTTCACTTTTATAAAACAGAGTGTAACTACACATTAAAGTAATAAATTTTTATTCTGGACTGATTTTTTAAAAAGTTATCAAATTTAATGAAAATTTAAAAAAAAATTATACCACGATTTCTTGAGTTCTGTGACCCTCTTTGCTTTCGTGACAATGATGGTGTTGATTTCAGAGTTTGAATTGCTGGTATCACTGACTTTAACAGTTCGCAAAAGGACCGATATCAAATATGACATTCGACCAAGAATCGGAATGCGAATATCAGACCTATATCAGCAGACGACATTCACATTTTATCGGCAGTTAGCCGTATAAGGACCGATACTTGTTTCCGATAACATTAAAGTTTACATTTTTTATGTCGTTGCCGATACGGAATTAATGTAGTAACGATATCATCATGGCAATGCCGACTCGTGCACGACACTGTCAATATCGGCCCGTCAGTGTGCCGATAGACTTGTGTTTGCTGGGTTAATTAATATAATCATAAAGCTTTAATTTTTTCATCTCTGAATTTATTAGCTTCAATTAAGATATGGATATGACTATAAATCTAAAGTCATTTCTTTGCAACTTTCCCAGCAAACACACAAATGTCAGTTACATTAAGGGCCGAAATCGGCTTGCCGATAAGAATAGTATCAGAGCGATACCGGCAAACTGTAACACTACCCATCAAAACATGTCCTCCCCGGGCAAATGTGGGCCAAATGTATGGCATGGCATTGGAACGGTGTCGGCAAAGCCGAGGAAATCGCTTGCCCGTTATTTTATCGATATCATTCAATATGTGGACCGAATGCTTTCAATAAGTGGCCCAGCATCGGAAACCAGTAAATAACCGACAGCATGGCCCTTAATAATTTTTTTTTTTTAATTTTAAATTCATGGTTGTTTTTTTTTTTGTTTTTTTTTGTTTGAAATATTTGTTTATAAAATTTTTGTATAAATTCCAATATCACTTACACTGTTTACACATATTGCATTTAATATTTCGTCTAAAATTGTTAAATAGAGCTTTACAGAAAAAAAATTCTCTAAAAAAACATTTTAGTGCATATTATTAACAATTACAAACAGAACACTTTTATTTTACATTTATTAAATAGGTATTTCAAATATTTTTCATTATATTCCAGTTTGATTGAAATCAAAATGCTTTCATTCAAAATTTTAATATTTATGAAAAAGCTGTAAATGTTTTAATTGACAATCAATACAAATATCACAACTATTTTTAATAGAACTAAAGTGCGTATTTAAAAATAATGTTTATACTTCAGAAATAAGTTTCTTTAACATAATTGTTTGATATATAATAAATATATTATATTGATTTGACTAAGTTAATGTCATTAAAATAATATTTCCTTATTGAAAAAAATGATTTAGTATTAAATTATTTAAATATTTTTTCATTAAATAACAATTTCAACATAGCAGAAATAAAAACAATTTTATTAATAATTAGTGTGAATTTTTATAAATGCAGTGATAATGGAACTTAGACCTCATAATTTTAATAACTTTTTTAATGCAAATTATTTATTATGTAAGTCATTCTGAAATATATGTACATGAAATAAAATTTTTAACTTTAAAGAGTAAAAATTTATAATTTTTATTTTATTAAGCTTATATATTTAAAAAATTCTACCAAAATTTATGTAAAATCACATTACAAGTTAGTTTAAATTAATAATAGTATATATACACATAAAAGTTTCTTTTAAATTATTCATTTTTATGTTCAAAATATCCTCATTCTTCAAAATAAGGCCAGATAAGGAAAAAGATAAATATGTCTATTGAGAATTTTCTTTTTAATTTGGTTTAGAAATATGTCCATATGACACAAAAAGTGAATGAATTACAATATTAATTTTTAAAATAGAAAAACCAAAAAAAAAGTATAAGAAGAGAAATATGATATTTCTACTATTTCTATAAAACTTACTGGCAAAAAAAAAAAAAAAAAAAAAAAAAAAAAAAAAAAAAAAA
>JAPDSC010157723.1:8890-23086 GCA_026290005.1 Latrodectus geometricus | reverse complement strand
GTTTTAAACTAATTAGCAACCAATGAAAATGACCGATTTTTCAAACTGAAACTAATTAAAGACCAATGAAAATGCTAAAAGAAAAAAACCAATTAATGAGTATGCGCGAAAAAGCACAAATTATTTCCTCCGGAGGTTGCCATAAAGAGCTCTTTAAGTATAAAAACGTCCGGTTTACTACGCTTGGTGCATTTATCGCCAAGTTGGCAGAGTAGGGGACCTAAAGCGCAGATTAGCGCCTTTAATTTAAAATTTTCAAACATAAACATGTTTTATTTATCAATAACATCTCCACGAACAATCATATGTATTTATGAAAAGTATAACAGCTGTTGTAACGCTTTTCATTTTTAACGCTACAGTATTTGATTTGAGTCATTTGCGAATTAATACTTGTAAATATGATCACAAAATTAAAAATAAACTCCCTTCATCAATTAAATGCTAGAAAATTATGTCTTTATTTACAAAATACACACCATTTATCAATATTTAGCCTATCATCAATCAATTAGTCATTTAATTAAATTTTATTTTTAATTTTACAAATCGTTTTCTATGTTGCCTACATCCAGTTTTTTAAATTAATTTATTGCTAAAATTACCGTCTGCTGTCGTGAATATTTTATTACTAAAGCAAACTTATTTGTGAGAAACGTTAGTATTTGTCCTTTTCTTCGACATAGTTTTTCCTGAAATTGTGCTTTACAATATTACGATTTTAAAATTTAAGAAATGTTGACATTTGAGGCAGTTTACTATTGGGAATAATTATCTAATGGACAAAATGTATATTTTGGAATTTCTATGGAAGATGAATCACAAACTATTCTATGATGAATTTTACGACAGTTAGCATTGTCATAAGAAATGGTTCTGAAAAATTTATTATGTTCTATACGATAAGTATGATATTTTTCTGTCAATTTTTTTCAAATTTGATGAACTATCATGTTAAATGAAATCATATTTCCAGTTAATAATATATATTATTACAAGTATAAATTTTAAGGCACGGATATTTTTTTAAATATATATAAACTGTATCAGGGACAATTTTATTATTTTTGTATTTGGCCATTGATCTTTAAATAATGATTCAATATCAAGCAATAATTTTTCTTTAGTCCAACAAGTTTCACTAATATGAAGATTATTAAACTACAGAAAAAAATTACGTATTCAATATTTTTACAAACTATTTTAAATAGTTATTATTTGATAAATAATTTTTTATTGAATCCGAAGACTTAAAGACACTATTTTGTTACATATTTTGGGAACAACTTTGACATACCCTCCAAAAATTAAGCGCCAAATCTGGCACTCCCTAGGACTTTTTAGGTTTGCTGTTTCTTATTTTGGTGTTGCCAATTTAGGTTTTTTCAGTTTTTATGGTTTTTGCTGTTATCAAATTTAGTATTTTCTTGTATTTTGTACCATTTTTTAAGTTTTTTTCCCCTTTTTTAAATTTCTTTTTGTTATTAATTATTTGTATTTAGCGTGAATCCATCTTGGCAAGAAAAAAAGGCGCTAAAAACAGGTATTTTGCTTGGCGAGAAAATAAAGTCACCAAATTTCCGATTTGGGGGGTATCAAAGTAGTTCCATATTTTGAAATCAACTATTCATTTATCACAGCCTTTGGAAATTTAAGAAATTAAATTTCATAAATATCGCGCGAAATGAAGACACTTATATATAAGTAGCTTTTAAATTTACTCTCATCTATAATGCTAAGTTTATTTCGATTCTTTTTTGCAATTATTAAAATAAGTGAGCTTTTAATCATAAAAATAGAACTTTCTTGTTATTTTCATTTTTTTATTAAAAAAAATAAAAGAATAGCAACTAAAATTTTAGTTGTTAGCATTAAAAACTTTTTCTTTCAATATTAAAATGATCAGTTTTTGGTTTTAACCTTGTTTCAGCCCTAATATCATGTCAACAATAAAAATTATTATTTTGCACGTTTGAAATAAACAAAATTTGAGAATAAGATTTTAATATTTAATAATATTAAAGAATTATATTTCATTAAATTCGATGTTTAGTTTTTTGGTGATAATTTAAATTTAATGTTGGCAATAGAATTGTTTTCTTAAACTTGCAAATTGCAAAGCATCGTTTTTTTTTTTTTTTTTTTTTTTTTTTTTTAAATATTTATGTAATGTTAGAAATTTAATAGAAGTTTACAAACGAGTACTTCTTGAATTTGCGATTCTTTTGACGCCAAAATACAAGTAACAAAATATAACATTCTCAAAAGTGCTTCAGTGAAAGCGCTGCAAACACCAAAATTACCAGAAATTAAATTTATCGCCAAATTTTTTGCTAACCATAAAGTACTCGTTTCTATACCGAGCACCCGAATTTTAAATACCTTTTATGAATTTTCAATCCAAATAATTTTCTATTACATTATTCTTTTCTGATGCATTATCATTTTGCTTATCAAAACGAAGCTGCCAATTAGAAGAAAACTATGAGTATATTAGAAAAAAATAAAAACAATTATTCTCAAAGTGTAGGACTCAAACTTTGATAAGTATATATATACATCTTAAGATATATGTTGGAAAATACAATGTTTATTCAAAGCATTAGGCTATTTTATATTGGAGAAAGATTCATAAATCACAATTTTGCACAAAATGTTTTGAAAAGTGTGTTTAACTGAAACTCAAAATCTGATGCAAAAATGGAGATTTGCTTTTTATACTGGTTATATTTCCTGATATGAAGCCAAATTAGTCATACAGTATGTCAGTAATATTACTACACTGAAGAATTTTCATAGTTGTGTAATAAGAGTCTTTATATGAAACAATGAAACACTTGCAAATAAGGTTGGGCATCGGAAGAATGAGGTCCTGGGTTCGATCCCAATCACTCACTATTGATAAATGAGAGAGGAATATTACGCTTCTGCTTTCTTCATGTAAATCTGATTACTATTAATTGAAACAAATAACAAATGGACTACTATTGATGAAAATTGTTCTCTGAAAATAAAACACGTAGCATATTTATCGGATACGTGTTTTTAAAATAGTCTGAAACGAACCAAAAACAAACACACTGGCCACAGAAATATTAATAAAAACATTTTACGCATTATATTTTGTATACTAACAGAATAGAGTATTCATTTGCTTAGTCGATGGGGAATTTTTTTTATTAAGTTTACTTGGCAAATTTATGTACCCAATTTATTACTTCTTTTTTTTTTTTTTTTTTGCTAATAATATAATCATTAACAAAAAAAGCGTCTTATCACTTTTTTGATATTATTTTTAAATTATTCGTTTGTAATGAATACATTTTAAATTATTTATTTTAACATTTATATTTATTTATTAAAATTAGTTATTTTTAAGTAATTAAAGAAATACTTTAATTACTTAAAAATAACTAATTTTTTAATATAACTTTTTAAACTTTAATAATTAGTTTCTCATCGAACTAAATAGTGTTTCGTAATAACATTAAATAATCATATTGATGTAAATTTAAGAACTACTTTTTTCTTTTGAATTAATTTTTTAATTCGTTTTCCTTAAAGTAGATCATTTAATTTACGTTTTTTTTTTTTTTTCTGTTTAAAATCAGCTGGTACTGACGAACTCTTTCTCTCGAGAAGCAAAAGATATTCTCGCTCGGATAGGGTGAGGTCCCAGCAGAAATACTACACTTAGCTATAGCAAGGTCTTGAGTAAACACTTACTATCAAATTCCTTCTTCTAAAATTCCTCCCTTTGTCTATACTCGGTTTAACTAAATTATTTAAAAAAAGTTTCTAAACTATGCATCATATGTGCCGAAACAGTAGTAAAAAATTAACTAACATTGCGTTTTAAATAGCCAACTTATGTGCTTCTGTTAAGACCGACAGAAATATATATGCAAAAAGATTCGTATAAAATTTATTAAATTTGTAGATCTTAAATGACAATTAGTCCCAAACTATAGTTTTAAACAAAATAATACCTTATTCTTATCTCTACATTATTCTGATTTTAATTTCAACTATAAAGTTTCGCTTACTAAGGTCATACGATTGTATTTTATAATTCTTTAATTTTTTTTTTTTCTGAGGCTTGGCAGAGTTATTATTCAATAAAATTAAGAATAAAAAAAAATATTACATCAGGTTGAACGTGCTATAATAGTGAAAGGCATTTAGTTCCTAAATTTAGAAACTTTTTCGTTCTATATGAAAATACATATATCAGTAATTCTATCAAGAATCATTTTTTACTAATACAAATTATGAAAAACACTGACTTATGGATGACTTTAAATTCGAATAAAAATTTTGCTAGTTACATTAATTAGGTGGGATGACTTCTTTTGTGAATATTGATTATTTCATAATGGTTAAATATAAAACATATGTATTATATTCTCATGTTTTCCTTTTCTCTCTCTCTCTCTCTCTCTCTCTTTTTTTTTTTTTTTTTTTTTTTTTTTTTTTCGTCTTTTAGACACAGTTTGTTCTTAAGAGACGAAATATACTATTTTCAGTCAAATTCAATCACACCTTCACTGATACACCTTTCAAAATTAAAAATAATTATATATCACAATCATACAGTAATTTAACATTAAGTTTATTTTTTACATTTGTGACATGGTAGCGTGGCCGAGCGGTCTAAGGCGCTGGTTTAAGGCACCAGTCTCCTCGGAGGCGTGGGTTCGAATCCCACCGCTGCCAAGTGTACTTTTTTGTTAATTTTGTATAAAAATCTAGGTTTGTATCTTTCACTTATACTTCAGCCAAATCAGTTGTGAAATTCTTATTTTCTATTTCGCTTGCTGTCTTTCAAATTTTAACTTATAAATAAATTTATGCTCAAATTTATTTCATCATAAGTATCGAATTTTTCATATGAAGTTATAAAGCATGAAGTAATTTAATGAGAAAAATAAATTTTATTTGTCAAATGCCAGTTACATTAGCCGTTAGGCCATTAAACTCCTTGCTTGCCAATAGCGCTGAAATCTACAAGAAAAATGAGAATAATATAAATACAGCAAATCAAGGAAAGAATTCTTCATCGATTAATTTCAACGTTTAGATATCAGTTCTGTCAAGATATCTAAACATTAAAATCAAAAAATTTTTCATAAAAATGAAATATTATTAAAATAAGATTAAAAATAAGTAAATAAAAACAGCTTAAAAATACATATTACAAATGATATTTTTACAAAAATAAGTGTTTATATTTTACGTATAAATTTGTCAAATATTTTCAACATTTATAAGAGGTTTCGATTTCTCACATATAACCTTTAAGACAAATGACTGAAAAATTGATAAAAAAAAAATAAAAAAGAGGAAAGAAAAGGATTTATTTAATGATTTTGATATAAAGTAATTTTATCAACCAAGTATTCAAATTGAATGATTTTACCTCATTTTTATTACAAAACTTTTCACGAGCTTCTTAATTAAATATTACTTAAAAATCTCAAATTTCAATGAGTCATCATTGCGTTATTTTTCCAATGAATTTATTGCTGTTTAATTCAAGAAATATTTTCTTATAGCATAGATAGTTACTATTCATGTCAATAATATTTTTTTTTTCCTTTTTCTCATTGCATGTTATTCTAAAATACAAATAATTTGCTTCCTTATTTTTTAACTAAATTCAAATCTCTCAAAAAATCAAGAAAGTTACTGTTAAATAAAATTTTGATATACAAATTAAAATTAGAATTCTAGTTTACAAACTTTACTTTTTTCAAACTTCTATATCTTCAATATAGTCAATAGATGGCAGCACTAGATTTTTTAAAAACTCCTTCCATTTAATTGATTAAATCCATCCATTATATTTTTCAAAAGTATGTTTTAAAACAGAAATTTTATTGCTGACTATCAAATCCATACTATTTGTAGCTATTTATATTTTTTTAATAAATAGCTACAAATTTTACATAGAATTTGTAGCTATTTACAAATGTTCCAGGGGCAATGCATTTATGTTTGGTACCAACTGAGAAATCCCTTAAACTAACTTCTAACACTAGTAAGCCTCCTCGTGTAACCAGAACTTGCAATACACTTTGCGCTTTGCTTCGTTATTTCAGAATGGCATTATAATATCTTTGGAATAATATTTTCATTTTAAACTAAATTCCTTGATAGCATGATGAAATCAATCATGAAATGATATTATGATTGCATATTTTATATTTTCATTATATTTTAACTCTTGAATTAAAAAAATTCTATATGCATTTACATTTGATAAAGAAAGATTAAAAAGAAAATCCTGCTATATTTTCGAGTTTTTTTAATAATTTTAGGGTTTTTAAATAGCCTAATGTTTTAAAGTATGAAAATTAAAATTTATGTAAAAAAAATATTAGCTCTGAACAATTATCAGAATCCATCATTATATACTAATAAACATTATATATATACGAAGAACTGTGTATATATATATACAAACACACATGCGAAGAACTATATGAAAAATTTCTAAATCTGAGGACCTGTTTTTAACAACAAATCAAATACTTCTTTTTAAAAATGGTAAAGAAATTGTCAGCGTTTCGAATATAAGTTTCGTAAAATGGTTTTTGATAGTATAAAAAATTGCTGTTTGTGAAAAAATTCTCCGATTTGGTTATTATTACTTGTTTACTTAATTTCCCCACTGTTTGAATTTTTTTTTTTAACATACTTTTTTCTACATGGAATACATTAGTTCCTATCTCGATAAATTCAGCTCTATATTGATTCAACTGATTGGAGTAATTGCTTACTCTAATCACCGCATTGTTCCCTTTTTCGGTCTTTTTAATTAAATTGCAAGAATAATGTCATAATCAGATACTCTATTTCTTGGTTAATCTTTATTTCTTATATATATGTAATGAAAAACTGTTTTTGTAGTGAAATGTAAATTAAATTATAATTAAATGTATATCGTTTTGTAAAATCTACAAAATTGTAAATGATTAAATAAAATTTATATACTTCGTAATTTATTTACATTCAATTAAAGTTTTATTATTTAAGCAGTATGATTTATAGCCTACAATTTAAGGATATTAATATATTTGATACAATTCTTTGTAAAATTCCTTTAATAATATAAAAATATTTTCACTAATAATCTCTCATAGTAGGATATAATATTAAAATCTTAATATATCAATAAAGCACTTTTATAACAGATCGCCAGTTTAAGGAATTTTTAAATCAAATCCTCAATTATTAAATTATTCTTATCTTTCCTAATTAAAAAAGCCATTATTTAAAAAATGTTAGAACATATTCTTTTTAGAAAATGCGGTTCTGTAGCTCATTCCTTAAAAGATTGTGATGCTTGCATCAAATTTAGATCGAAAATATACTCCATGATACTATTGTTGATTGCAGTAACATTGTACTGTCAGCTGAAGCTAAGACAATCTGATGACAACTGTTATATTTAGTTGATTTATTAGTGTTAAGAAAATTTGTATTAGATGTTTCCCAAGTAATAGCAGGTGAGACAATATACTAATGGGACTATAATAATATAAAAAATTGAATTTTAATTTATGACCACCAGAATAATTTAAGCAGCAATACAGAGTTATCTTCAGATATAAATTTTTGGATCTTTTCATAAAGTTATTAATTCTATCGAAAGAGAATTTTTGGCAAGAGTAGTCATTAAAACTGTATGTGCAATAATTTTTAGAGGAAATTCTATCGAAAGAGAATTTTTGGCAAGAGTAGTTATTAAAACTGTATGTGCAATAATTTTTAGAGGAAAGTAATATAGTATGTTTTAATAAATACAGTAATTTTTATAAATCAATCAATAATATATATTCATCATTATTTTTTATACTGAAATAATATAATTTTAAGTAATTTGAGTTTACTTCTAAAATAGAATTTCTGAAAAGTGAGCATCCTCTGAGAATGTAAAACAGTGTTAGAAAAAGAAAGCTTTTTCTAATTCTTAGCAATGTGATTAATAACAAACTTGGTACAAATGGCAAATGGTTTTAGTTGATCATCATAAATATATTTTTCAAACTGACTTAAATTTTAATATTTTATGATTTAATGTATACAAATAGCTAATAGAGAAGTTTTTCTTTATTTAGATAAATTTCGACTGCAAGCTTTTTAGCATTTAAATAAAGATTTCTTAATGCCAAATAAGGCTTCAAAATATGTTGGCTGTAAAAGAGAATTTTATGAAAAAGTTATTTGCAATAAATTTTAATATGTATAAAATATGAGATTAAGTAAAATCTTGGAAAAAAATTAATTTAAATAAGCCTTCACTTTTCCAAAACAAGACATATTCAATTGTTCAGTACAATAATTCTATCAATTTCTGATCACAGTTCCACAAATTCCTAGGAGTTTTTAAGAGTTTGATAACCTCTAAATTGCAGTGTGGTACAAATATAAAAATTAAAATGTATCATTTCATAACATGATTTATAAATCATAGGCGTATTTTCTTGTTTGTAAATCTAATAGTTTGAAAGAAATAACGGAATAAAATCTTATTACCCTTAAATATATTAGCATCATGATTAATAGAAAAATGTAATATTTTGAATTTTTATTAAATAAATTGCTACTGTTAAAATCATTCATTTTTGAAAGAACATTTGATGTCATTTTTAAGTTCTGATTCATGTTTTGATTGAATTTATAAGAATTTAATTTCTCTTATTTGAGTTTTAGTTTTAATATGATACACTTTATAGCATTCATTAATCCCAAAAATATAATAGTGATGTATCAATAATTAAATTGTCAAGTAGGAAAAAGATTCCTTTTTATTTTGAACTTATTTATGATAAAAAAAATATTTTTTTAAAGTGGCTGAATGTGAAATACTATTTAGCCTTACTTGGTAATTTATAATAACCATGTTCAAGAAAAATGTAAAATGCTTGAAAATATGGAGACCAGTAATTTGTTTTTTTAAAATACAAGATTTAATTTTGCATAAATTTTGGCTGTAATTAATTTTTATGAAAAGATGGATACATATAGAAGTTGTTTTATTGTAATGAAGTAAGTGCAAAAAAGTTTGAATCATTTGTATACTTAATGAAAATTTAATGTCCAGTGAATGAATAATGAGAATTAGATTGTATAAAAAGCATTTTTTAAATCTGATTATTAAAATACAGATTGCATTTCGGTACTGGATAGTTTAAAACGGCTATAGCACTGCTATAACGAAAAAGTTTTGATCATTGGGAACAAATGTCAGAACTTGGATATGTCATTAGTTTATTGGAATCGAACATCTGTTTATCACAGAGCATACTCTACATCTATATTATCATACACTTATATACAAATTGACATTTTTTTTATTATAAAATATACTCGACATATGCTGTGATTTCGTAACATTGATAAAATTTGGTGAACAACAGTAGTAGATTTATTACCACAATAGAACAAGAAAATAATGATTATCCAAACGGTCATCATAGCATTGGATTCGTCATTATCGATTCTTCAGTGTGTGTCCTGCATAGATATATCCTATATGATCAATCTACAAACGACCAAGAGAGTATTTTCTACATTCACTTCAATCGATGCATCACTTATCATTCACATATGTACGTACATCACTTAGTACATTTGCAACGGTGTCGATCTCAATTAACTTGGGAACAGTAGATGTGATATCTTTAGGTTGTGATGCCAAACGATGTTTTTTCGAAGATTGCTGACATGTTTGGCTTCATTTCAAACGTAATTTCAAAATGATAATACTAAGCCTTGCACAGTAATTTCTATGAACTTAATTATTTTAAAGCTTGGTAAATACTTCAGCTAGCAAGGACTCCTGACAATTTTTCCATCATATTTGCAGCTTTATGGGAAAGCGATTGTAATTATCACTGAAGACGATTAAGCCAACAAGAGGAAAGAATTTAGTAAGAAATTCCTTCTGGACACTATCTGAAAATTTTATCAGTCTATGTGACGCAAATTGATGGCTTGCTTCCAAGAAAAATTGGACAATGATTTATTGATTTTCGTTCATTGAAAGGATAAGACTCTGAAATAATTCGTATATTTGAGACGGTGAAACAATATACTTCCCTCTTTCTATGTACTGAACAAAGAGTTGTGCTCTATCAGTTAGAGAATCATACTGCTATTCTAAAATTTAAGTCATTTGCTTTTCTATGAATTCCTTTACATCCATCAATTTACTTATCGATATCAGAAAATTTTTCCCATGAACATTGATTTTTTGGTATAATAGACAGTAAAAATTACATTCTTGCAGCTTCATTTCAATTATGCACAATAATACATGCAGTGATTTTTTTTAAGAAAAATTTGTGTTTCTTTTTTAGAAAAGTAGACATTTATACTAATAATTAGCTAGAAAAATATAATACAAATGTAGCACCAATAAGGTCCTTTCTCTCATCATTGAAATACTAAAACTATAATTTTGTTTGCGATTTGAGAATAATTACCACTTTTAAATATATTAGCATAGGTATCTCGTTTGCATGACCAAAGAATTTAATTTCACTTTAAAGTCATTGTTTAGCCACACCCTTTGAATAATGTAATTCATTTGGTAATATCTTTTAAGAGGTTCAAGGAAAAACAATAGAAACAATAGCAACTTAATCTTTTTTCTAGTTCTAATTTAATATGTTGTTTTTCTAAACAATCTAACAGTTAGATTTAATTTAAAGCAAAAAAAATAAATATGTCAGTGATTTAGTTTAAAAATCGTCATTTAAAATATTTTGAGAGATTAAAATTTATTTATTTTTTATTTCTAATGGAGAATATCAAAGAAAAGAATGCTAAACTTCTTAAACTTTTTTTAAAAATTCTTGGATTTATTGTAATTTTTCACTAGAATTGGCATAGCACCACGCCTAATTTAAACATTGCCAAGGAAAACATCTCTTTATTAAATCAAATCAATTTTCCTTAAAGTAAATAGGAAACATGGTGAAAAAAATCATTTGGTGGAGAAATATTTTCACAATTAAAAATTTGGCTATCAAAATCTTCACTGCAGGAAACATTCAGTAAATTTCTGATGTTATTTTCTATATTTTAATTTCTTTGAAATAGTCTTTCTATTCTTATTTTTCTATGATTTAGATTTCGTTTTACAAGATTAGAGAAATCAGTCAGCTACGTATTAGATTTTTCCTTTTGTCTGCATAATGCCGTTATCGGTTATCACGTGTGCCAGATGATATAATTAAAATATTATCATTAATATATATCGATATACATACATATCCTTTGGCTGAGCAAGGTCGTCTCAACCTTTGACTCAATAGATCGATAAAATTGAATATCAAGCATGCTTAGGAACTAAACACAGGGGGTTGTGCGTAAGACAACCGCGACAAATTGCTTCGCGTCCTATAGCCCGCAATCACAAAAATAAATATGGATATTGTAAGACATATATATATATATATATATATATATATATATATATATATTTGCATTATAATATGAAATACATGAAACACAGGACTAAATTTAAAAAAAGCGTGGAAACTATATGTTTATATTTCTATGATACATAAATAGTTTTGATTTTAACCACTTTAAACTTATATATTATTGCGAATTTTAAGCACAAGCATACCTTGTATATGAAGTTCTTGTTGATCTACTATTTACATCATCAGATTTTTATGTTGTCTTCAGATTGTCCAGCTATTGATGACAGATTCAAGTTCATTTGATAGAAAAAGTAATATGATAGTCATTTGATGGTGACATCAATGACTTGGTAGGTTCTAGATGTTTCTATACTCAGAAATTGCTTGAATTCTGTTCGGTCCGATGGAAGACCGATAAACATTGTTTAATAAACTTATACCTTAATTAAAACCTTAAATTAACTAATCAATTTAAGCTCACCTGATTAGTTGTTAGATGAGTGGTCTTCAGAACAAAAAATTCTTGTTCGAACCCTCAGCCCAATATTGAATAACGGAACAAAACTCCACGATCGATCTTTGTCGTGATGGATATTTGGGAATTTTTCGGGCCTCTTCGCTTGGCATACATAAATATGGATCATCATCTATGAAGAATTCTTATGGAAGGCAATTTATACGATGGGTATTAAAATGCACCTTAGTTGTCTTTTAGTATTAGGAGGTCGCGCCAAATTCAGCAATCAATTCTCTTCAAAAATTTGTGTCGAATAGGAGTATGTTAATATGTTTCTAGTCAAAAGTGCGATATCTAAGTCCATTGTACAGTGGTATATTGTGCGCGTGTACTAAATGAAGAATGTTTTCTAATTAGCAATATTGATTTTGTAAAACTGTTTATCATCTTATTTCAATCTATTTTATTGACTTCAGTCTATTCAATATGTGAATTCGTAAGTAACGAGATGACGTTGATGATGACAAGAACCCCTAAAATTTCTTTGCAATCATGAAAGAATAAGTGAGCTTTAAGTAATAATAAGTAAGAGAAAATTAACTTACTAAAATAAAATAAATGAGCAGACGGAATAGAAATAGGATTATATAGGACATATTTTAAAAGAATGTACGTGCTAGGAAAAATATAGAAATATCGCTCATGAGTATAGTATTTTGTTCTACGCTCAATAATTATCTAAAATTACCTTAATTACAAATGAGAATTGGAACGGTGAAAATATATGAGATCTAGTTCTTCATTATTATAGTGGCCAGCGGATGGTATACAATGATTAAAGCCGACAGCTAATTTTATGCTCTCAGAAACAGTTGATATTTTACAAATAACTGTAAATTTCTCTTAGGTGAGCATCAACTAAATTTAGGTGTTTTCATGAGCTCACTGGAACTAAGATTTTGAAAATTTCCTGAAAGACTTCTGTCAGCTCTAACAAGTATCTCGTGAACTGAAGATGAATGAAATGCTTCAGGAGCTAATAACATATGTAGAAATACCGTCTCAACTTGCATATTGAATTTCCTAGAAATATGCGATAATTTGACGCTGCAAAATTTAATGATGGTATTCGTGATACTGATACAAAGAAGGTTTCACAAATATCTGATAATGAAAATTTGAATTTTATAAATCGGTGCTAGTGGATGAGATAAAATTAAACGTCATCATGTCTCAAGGAAAGTTGTCCCAAAAAAACTCGCCAGTCACTACAGTTAGTTTCAAAATCAGAATGTCATAATGGAACCCATAAAGAAAATGATTGTTCATTTTATCAGTAGGACAATACACCCATCCTTAAAATGGAAATCTTTAAAATGCTGAACGCGTTAGTACTAATGCAATCACATTTTAAAAAGTGGTTAAGTTTGCCAAAATTATCACAAAAGCATACCGAAAAAGGAGACTAAAAAACTATATTACTCCAGTCTTTCTGGCGGTAGTAGTTAGAAAATCCCTATCAGAAATTTCTAGATTTCTGAAATAAATGTTGATAATTTTTTGGTACATACATATTAGCATTACCGCAGCCAGTTTTAATATTAATCACAGAATTGCTATTATCAATTTTTCAAATAAAATGCTTGGGTAAGTCATTTTTGTTGTTGCTTGCATTTCTTCTTATAATATCTTGGCGAGATTCTTGTAATGGTAATTCGGCCTGATGCAAAAATGGCTACTTAAATAATGTTTTTTCATTAAGGACTAGGACATTTATTTCTTTGGCCATCGAAATAAAATGTGAATGTGCTATCTAAAAACAAGCAGTTGTTGCAAACATGATGAACACTTTCATTCTTGGACTCGATTTCCTTAAGAAATACAATTTAACTTTAGAGTTTAGGTATAAAGATATATGTTTTGTGCTAGAAAATATTGTTTAGTTTGAAATTTAGAATAGAGATGCAAAGCACCACATTACATTTCAATTAATTTCTTCAGTTCCAGCGAGTCCTAATCCATAGAACGATAATGAAGCACAAAAATAATGATATTCTTTTCGGCCAAGTTCCACGTGTGTTCACTTCTCATGACGAATACGTCGAGAAACTCCATGAACGGTTGGAAGACTTCCATAACTTGACAGGAGAAAGAATCAAAACCATGACAGAAGAGATAAAAAACTAGATACGACACAAGATCTAAGAGAAATAATTTGAAAAATGTAACAAAAAGTAGATCACAGTTTTTGAAGTGTTTACATTAGAACTACATTAATTATCATAAATTAAGAAAAAA
>JAPDSC010157721.1:3421-13437 GCA_026290005.1 Latrodectus geometricus | reverse complement strand
TTTTTTTCGTTGACTGTTGACTGACTCATAATTTTTAATGATTATTAAGGGACGAGATAATGATTTGAGTTGACACTTCTTTTCCACGTCTCCAATTGGACGGGAGACTCAAGAGAGTTTTTATAAATAGAGTATGAACAAACTCCCACTGTAAAACAATCTTCTATTGGTTCAAACATCAGACTAACTACCTTGTGCTCACGAGAGTGACATATTTCCAAACCAAACTCCATTTTACTAATCTTTGGCATTATATTCTCAGAAATCTTTCTTAAATTTCATAGATAAAAACACTTCCACGAACAATAACTCTTAAAATGATAATTTGAAAGCAAACATTTCAATCAAAATTAAACGAAATATTTACACTAGAAATTTTAATATGAAAACTTAAACACACAACATAACATATGCATGTTTAATTTTAGATTTATCTCAGGATTGTTCAAAAATAAATAATAATCTTAGGTTAATTGTTTTATCTGATGAAATAAGGAGAGGTCTTCTTGACATATTTCATATCATAAATGTATAAAAGTATTGTTGTGATAAATTATGCCTTTAGAATTTCACTAGACATACGCCAGCATTATAGCTAGTGTTGAATGTTCCTAAAGATATTAGAAATTTTATTATTTAGTTTTATATTTTAAGGTATATAGTTTTATTTTTCAAATGTTATGTAATAATATTAGAATTTTTTATTTTTAAAATTATTATTTTTTTGCGGTAATATAAAGTATATAAGATATTTAAGTAATGCATTCTTATATACAAAGAACTTAATATTATTTTATTAATTAATGTACTTATCACTTTACTCTAATTATCTTCTAATAATATTAATGAGCTGTAATATTAATGTCTGCGTGAAAATATTCGTTTGTGAAGTATGTTTCACAAACTATGAGAAAAAGCATTTCGTAGATTATGTGTAAAGGAAGCTCAATGCATCAATATAATACATATTTATAATTTGTAAATATAAAACTACCAACAAATATCTTCAAATGTTTCTAAGTTTGAATAATGAAAAAAAAATGTACGTTAAAAAATTTCTGTGGAATAATTATTTTTATTTGAATTATAAATTAGGTAGACTTTATGTGCTGTCAAAATTTTCATTCTTTTTTCAGCAATAGAATATTCACTGGCTAGGTTGTAGATTAAAAGCACAAGTGTGTGTAGAATTAACAGGTAATATTTTCTTTTTCTTACTATATATTTTTACATTTTTACTTATTTTGATCAATTTCTTCATAATTATTAGAAATAAGTATTTTTTTTTTCAGTTTACTCCATATTCGGCATTTCTCCAACTACTTGATGAGCAGACCAATAAGATCATGATGTAGCATAAAAGAATTAAAATTAGTATCCGTAGACTTCTTTTTTGTCTTCAAGGAACTATGAAACAATAAATCAGTGTCTGATGTGGTCACCATTGGATCTCTATTGGATCAGAGAGCAACAAGCCGAATTTTTGACTCCAATAAAGTACTTCTATAAGTAGTCATGTCAAATAAGTAAACGAAATTAATTAGCTTTTCAGGGCTTCTAGAGGATGTAGAAGAGAGAAAAAATAACTAAATTACTGAAGAAGACGTTGTGCAGTGGATTTCTTCTTCCGAAATAGCTTTGTAAGATTGGAGTTCTTTCAGAATATCGCTTTATGCCTTACATAAGAAGAAATGTTTTTCAGCAAGTTTCGGAATTCGATAAAAACAGGATTGTTGTCTATAGAAAATATAGGCTATGGCTGGAAGTTATTGCCACTGACAGTGGTCGAAATCCAGCTAATATTATGAGAATATGGAAATGATGGCTTGCTAAAGGTCATACAGAGCGGCATGCATTACCTTAATCCCTAATTATAGATGATATTTGACAAGGCAGACTTATTGAGAAGTTGTCTTGCAAAACCATACAACCACATTACGGGTCATTGTTCAAGAAAGGAATTTATTTACAGTTCGTTTGTCCAGTGCAACGACTTTGGTTAAACACAGACTATCATCACGTTACAAATTACTCTGGTATCCAATTGACAATGCAGCATAGAAGCAAATTAAAACTTTGATGTAGATATGGATACAGGAGTTATCTAATGTCATCTTCTCATGGGAGTTCAGATTCCGATACAGTATGCAGAATTCTGATTACGATATACGTCTCTAGATACACCAAAAAAGGAATGTTTATCGTCTGGTTGATTTTCATATAGTTATAAAAAACTTATACCTGATGCAATGCTATTGGATTCACTGAGTACAGGAGATTTGCATTTTTAGTACGATTCAGCGTTAATTAAAACAGTAATCTGTAATTTTTTTTATATTTTAAAGTTGCGTCCTATTTTTGAGGACAGCAGAACATCATGCGTCAATAAGATCACAAAGTGACAAGCAATATGTGATGTTGCACGTCATGTTATGTCTTTCCCCCATACAATTGGTATTCGATTGCTGTTCTGGTAAGTATGGTCTTCAGACTTTTATTTAATTGAAAATATCTGATCAGTGATTGCTGAGATACTATATACCATGAAATTTATGAAAGAATTAATACTTTTCACAAATAAATAGCTTATTTGATGCTGATTTCATCAAAACGTTTCTTGTTGCTAAGTTCTTTGTATCTTAATTTGTCAGTATTTTTTATTCTTTCATTAACATAGCTGCAATTATTTTGATAAAGTAAAGAGTAACGAAAATTAAAGTTGCATTCAGATACATTAAAACAAGTAAAAATTAGTAATAGTCATCTCTTTTTTATCTCACAATTCACACTTTTTTCTGAGATTATTCCCTTTTTAATATATCCATTTAATTATAAGAAGTAAACAAGAGAGAGAATCTTTTTTTTTCAATCCCTCTCATTTATATATGTTATGTGAAGCAGCACAACGTTTCATAACATTATTAATAGTTATAGAAAAAAAAAAGAAATTTATAATATTTAGCCATAAAAGTAAAGGAGGATTTAAGTATAAAATAAAAAAGAGAAGAAATTATTATTGAAAGTGTCAAAACTCAACTCTTGTTAATACCATTTTTGATTAACCATATTTTTATCATTGATCTCTATCAAAACATCATACCATTTTCATAATACGAGAGCTCGTTTTACAAAAAAGTGCATTTTGATGTGAAACAAAGTTATGGCAATAAATTATGTTCAAATTAATTAAATCTGCTACTGCACAAAAGTTAGATTTGATTCGAATGATAGATGATCAATATCATTAAAAGCTCTAGTAACTAAGTGATAAACTCATTTCGCTATAAGCATGAAAGCATTCCATTAAGATGATAAAAGAAAGATTGGTTATACCATTAAATTAAAAAAATTAAGTAAATAAATTTCTTTTAGATAAATGAGGTGAATAGATACCAACTCAGCAACTATCTGGTAGTCTTGAGTACCAAAGGCCGTAATATCCATTTGAATTTAATTTTCGAGAACGACAATGCTTGTATTTCGGGTTTTTACAGAACTGTAAGAAGAAGAGAAAATAATATTCTTTTTTCTAATCCGATGGATATCAAATTCAAAGATTATGATGATATTGTTGCATTTTTTATTACCAAAATCTTTGTTTATTTTTTTAGAACAAAAAGTATTTTTACAAGGAAGTTTATTTGCAATAAAGAAATTGAATAAGAGGCTACTTTGAAAAGAACTTTAAGATTTTAAAAAATGTTTCTTTTGTGTTTTAACCCAAGATCCTTTACAGCATTATATATAAAAAATAATTTCTTAGGCATTTAATTGTATTCATTGCACGCATCCAACTTATCACATGCTAGTTTTATTTTTTTAAAATATTTTTCTAAAGTTTGAAAGAATATATCCAAGAGATTTGGAAAACGTTTATTATTAAATCAAATGTGTTTTTTGATAATGAAAAGAAACATTTGAAAAATTGTAAAAACACTTTTTGATTTTTATAAAAGTGATTACTTAAAACTCAGAAATTTTCACACATTCAAAAACAATTATCTCGTTAATTTACAGGTGCCTGTTATTCATTCCAAATCTCATAAGAATCACTAGATATGCATGGCAATGTGATTCTTCAATTGAGGAAACATTCATTTTGGGTTATCCATGAAGAGTTTTTGCTGGCTGTTAAGCTGCTCTTTCAGTTTTAGCTAACGAATGATATAATTAAGAATAATTTGTAAAATGATACTAAATAGCTATAATGACCAAAGAAATAGCTTTAAATATTAGTGACTATTTTCTTATAACTTAATTTAAATATATTTTTTCTGTGTATTGTTAGAACAAATATAATAATATTTAAATATCCTTTGAAAGTAATAAAATCATATTTTGACCATACCTTATTTTGCCACAAGTATGCGTATTGAGAAATTCAAAAAGTTTCTTCCAAAAAGCCTATATAATGACCAAAGATTATGACCAATATTACATATATACTACATAATTTCTAAGTATATGAATAAATACAATTGAAAGATGAGAGACTGGTTCATGTTTGAGTATGAACACACGTGGTTCTTATAAATTTATGAAAGTAAACTCATAGAAAATATCAATTGCTACTGCAGAACATAGAATTGTAGTTCTTCATTACCAAACAAGAAGTACAATTTTCTTCAAGAACTCAAATTTCAAGAGGTCCTATATTTCAACCCATGATTATTCAGGCTAGTGTTCATAGTACCATTTCCCAAAGCTATTGGCATTGTGTCCCAGTTTTTCCTCTTCCTATTAAGTTACTGTTCCCTTTTTCTAAAATTAAAAGATATAGAAGAACTCTGGCACTTTACTTCAAGAAGTTTTACTGCGACGGCTGCCTTCTTCAGACCCGTTTTGACGAGTCTTAATGATCGAAAGCTTTAGAAGAAGAAAGCGTAAATGGGTGAGTAACAAAAAAGAAGGAAATAATAAAATACTTCCAAAATAAAAAAAGAGGAAGAGGAACGGTGCCTATAGTGGAAAAGTGTGGAAAACAGGGCCTTAAAACAGTTCCCTGTACCACCATTACTTACTAGGATAGAAGAAAAGAGGCGATAAAAACGATGGCAAAGTGCCCCAAATAGCCTCAGCCTTGAGAAATAGAACTAGAGTCGAAGAAAAATCGAAGAATATCGCCTTCGCAGAAACCACGTGATGTAGATACCAAAATATGCGAGAGACGTACCAATCAAAATATTGATAAATGGTGAGGATTTCCGCGAATTGTGTGTATGTGTGTGTGTGGAGTTCTAATTGACATGGCTCAATTTGAATTGATGTTCTTGGTGGGGATCGTTTTTCTTTTCCCTACACTCTTATTTTTTTTTATAACCTAGCTTTCGGTTTTGTAACTTTTTTTTTATTTGTTTCTAAAGGGCAATTTTATTTAAATATGATTCACAGAGGAAATGCTAAGATCTATCACAAAAAAATTTTAATGTTTTGTAAAATTTAAAGTTCTATGACTTTGAATATTTCAGTTTGCTTTTAATAATATTTTTAATTATTTTTGATGACAATTTACTTTTTTTTCATAAAAATTCACTAATTTATTTTAAGGAAGATGATTAACCATAGGTAAAATTAACAACGAATAATATGTATAAAATTAAACGATAGATTTACCGGTAACTCTTTTTAAATTATAATATTTTAATTAAATTCCAAGTGAGTACATATGATCTATTGCAAAAGAATTAAATGGAAAATGTCAACCTCCTTTTTTATTTATCAAGATATGTTAAGTGAAATAACATTTTCATTTAAGAATTTAATAAATCTATCAATTTAGAATAATTTTTTTAAACATACCTTTAAAAGTATATTTTTAAAACTCGAATGAAATGATATTAAATATTACGAGGATAATCAATGAGGCTGAGAATTTTATGCAATATAATTAACTATCACAAATGAATGATATATTTTCTAAAAACAGGCTTCATGCATATAGTGATATTTTGAATGAAATAGCACTTCTCTTGAATGTAAGAACAAAACTGAATCTCACGAGCATAAAATTCATCTAGATTTGGAAAATATGGCGAAAATATTTTTTAAATAAAATTTCTATTTTTTAGTAATGTTAAACAACAAATCAAATTGTTGGTGAAGACTCAAAATATAATAATTGTTTATATAGGAAGTCAATAGTTGATGTGGATTGATGTTCTTTTTAGCCATTTAATGGCTGTTTTATACCATACATTTGACAAGAATTTATGATTTAAAGTGGACGACTATAAACTTTCACGCCAGCCTTGAGAATTTAGCAACTACAGAAGGAAAACGAAAATGAAAGACAGTGGATTTAAAATCCAGCAGTCTATAATGACTACTATCACAAATTACATCATAATATTATGAAAGTGCAACATATATGTTTTACTTCTAAATTCACACAGAGTAATCCATTAAATTGTTAATTTATTGGATGAGATAGGTGTGTATGTTGAAAAAGGTACAAGGTAAGGTGTGAATACCAGATGACGTTATTAATGACGGTATTAATGATTTTGGGTGCAACAAATAATGATCTATCAGCAATATAAAATCTTCGATAATAAAGGCAAACTTAATAGTTAATCAGAAACAAAATTAATAAAATTATTCACGAAATACTTAGAATAGCAATTTTAAGACTTCTATCTAATACACTTAAACCTGAATAATATCTAATACCCGAAGAAAAATTAGAATTTGTTTCATATTAATTTCTCAAGAAAACTAAAAACATTTTTACAACAATATTATCGAGTAAATGTTTTTCAGAAATACTTCAATTTTTTTTAGCCAAGGAAATAGTACATAGAGTATTAAAGCATTTTTAGAATGATTTCGATGAAGGATTTAAGAAAAAACTAATATTTTATAATAAAAATTTTTGGCAACAGCTTATTATTTGAAATGAGAAATATTGTATGCTACATTTAAATTTATATTTCTTTCAAAATGTCGCATTGTAAACAAGCTGTGGATTGAAAGATATATTTTTACGCTTTCCGAAGAAAAATATTCTTATTCTAGAAATCTACAACGTTGTAAAATGCAGGATATTGAAATTTCTAAGTGGAAAATAAACAACATTATTAATCGGACAGGTAAAAACCTTCAATCATTAACAAATAGAACATTTAAAAAATTGTCTTTAAATTTTAAACATTAATTAAATGGCCCCAAAATCTTTCTAAAAATGTTTTAATATCCTCTGTAAATATTTCTAAAAATCATTCGAAGGTATTTTATTATTCTAATTGATATATCTTTTTAGAATATAGATTTATTTGTATAAGGAACATTAGATATTTTGTTAAAAGACAAGGATTTATGTGTTGTCTATTGAGAAAAATGCTTCAATAGTAATGCTTTGTTAGACATCAGAATAAAATGAATGCTTTGTCTAAAGTATTAAAATAGTAGCATCAATCTTTGGAAAAGAGTTTTTATTGGAATAAATTTTGAAAGTTTCAAAACAATACTAGTTAAAACAAAATAAGAGGAATTTAGTATAATAAAACATAATAAGAGGAATTAGCTGAAAAATATTCAGGTGCTAAACATAAAATTATCAAACTAGGTTATTAATTTAATATTAAAAAGCTTATTTACTAACAATTTTGAATAAAAATTTTAGTTTACTTCTTCATAAGGTAAAATAGTGTAGTTTATAAAGAAAATCTCATTTTTCCTTAGTGATGTATGACAAACATTTTTTAGAAAGAGATATTATATAAAATATATTTTATCACCATTTTGAAAAATATTCCATCAAATTATGTATAACCATGAGCATAAGCAATATCCTTTGCATAAGTAATATCATAGGAAGTTGTAGCAATTATGTAAAGAATATCATGATCATAATATTTTTCATTACCAATGAAATAATTCGCATAACCAGTTTATCAGCCTTTTAATTATTATTAGCTGAAAACATGAAAATGTATTTAGTTCATTAACTTAATCAAAAATGAAGAATTAACTTTAAGAGGCATGTTTAGGTTAGTATTTACTGAGTTCCTTAATGGAAATATAGTTTTTCATTAATGATATTATAAAATAATCCATTCATATAATATATTAAATATTACGATTTTGAATGAAGTTACAGAAAATTGTAATTTTAACAAAAATTCAAAAGAAGGACAGAAATTATGTAACAATTTAACATACAACTTTAATTGAAAGATTCTTTTTTTAATAGATTGTAATTTATATTTCCAATATTTATCTTTAAGAAGCTACTTTTATTAATATTTTTTTAAAATATGAAAAAATCTTTAAAAATATATGGAAATTAATTGCATATATTTCCAATGTTCGTAAGTCTATCAATTAGTTCAAAGTTCATTAATTCAGTCATATAATTATGTTTTTTAAATTGGTTTGACATTTACTATGAAACTGTTAAAAACTTTCGTTAATTTTAAATTACTTACATTATTAAGTTGTAAATTTAAATATTAGTATCAGCTTATGTTTTGTTACATTCAAAATTACATTTTCATAATATTATGATAAAATCCTCTGAAAATTTGATTAATACGTTTTTATTCAAATCATTAACTTTTAAATAATTATATACATACATTTAAAAAATTACATTGTTAGCATTTTAATATCACTAATAACGTTTAAAACATTTTACGTTATTGTATCCTCCAGCCATTTAGCAGAGTTCAAGTAGTGTTAGAATATTTGCCAAGAAATTCGTTTATTGAAAAGAAGCATTAAACTCCTTGGTACGTTTCCCAAATGATCATCCATATAATAGATTACTTAAATTTTTATTTGAAGCAAAATTTATACGTTTTGTTCAAACATTTCAACGGTGAGCTAGTTTAAATTTCTAAAATATTTATAGAAGATGTTGCACCACTTCAGAGAAATGTTTGCATCAGTCTCATTAAATCGAATACAATAGAAAACAATATCACTTTTTGAGTAAAAAGTTATGTTCCATTTACTTTGCAAATTTGCCGTTTTTTGATTATTTCACGGTAATGGAAGTACTCTTAGAATTTAAAGACATAGAGATTCATTTTATTTTCCATGAATAACAAACAAGTTCGAAACTATTTTAAATGAAAGAAAATGGAAATGGTGGGAAAATAAAAGTAAAAGATACTTCAAACTAATGGAATATTTTCTACTCAAAACTTTGGCAAAATAATTCACTCTTTTTAAAGAACATATTTTCTTTTTCTCTTTTCTGAAATTCATTGCATTGAACATATTTTGTTTCGGTTAACCACATCAATTATTGTGATTTATTTTCTTAATAAAATCCTTTATGTGTTTCGGGAGGAAGCTAAAATGAATTAATAATTAATGGTTTATTCTATTTTGATAATAAATTAAATACCTTTGATAGATTTAGGTTTAAAATAATTTTTCATTTACCTGTTTTTTTACTTATTTATAATGAAAAGAACAAACATTGATATATTTCAATAAATTATAGTATAAATTTAAAAATATCGTATCAATTTTATACAATTCCATGAGCACAACTACCCTGACAGTATATGTATTATTTTAGTATAATTAATTTTTCTTATGTGTGTGATAAAAGGCATAAAATTAGTAAAAACTTAAATTTTTATTTTGAGAGTGGAAACTTAATCTTAATTTTCGAATGAATAGGAGAATAAAATTATTTATTATCTTGTAAGATATGTTTTTAGCTAATCACTAATAAAAAAAGTTATATTTAAAATATAAAATTAAAGTTTTATTTAAAATAATAAATTAACTTGCTTTCTTCCTATTAAAACATGGACAAGATTTTCATGTTCTTTTATTATTAAATTAGATAAATTAGAATTTCACAGTTAAGTTAAAATGAAGTAGTACTTTATTCAGAGAATTAAATTTCTAAATTTATTTGACCATCTGAAATTTAATTTACATATTTTCAGATGCAATCTTAGACACATGGGATTTATTCAAGTATATAATATACATATACCTATTCTATTTACACACACACACACACACACACACACACACACACACACACACACACA
>JAPDSC010157718.1:17894-32207 GCA_026290005.1 Latrodectus geometricus | reverse complement strand
TTTAAATATATTAAACTAATAAAATTATGAATCGATTTTAAGAATAAAATGTATTAGACATAAAATAATATCTAGCTCTGCATGAAATCCGCAAAAGCTATTTGTGAAGTAATTAGAATATAGCCGTAGTTAACATAGTGAAAAGCAATTCATAAATTGCTATTTGTGCTGTGACAGAAAACAATCTTATATTGCTAAATAGATCTAATGTATTACAGTATAGATAGAAGTAGGCTTATGTATGCTGATTGAAAATGTTTTTTATTTGTATGCTTTGCTTACATCACAGTACATTATAATTTCATAAAAAAATTTGATTTAAAATTAAAAAATTGAATTTTTAAAAATATTATACAATTAAATGCGAATAACAAATAAATAGCAATGAATGAAAAATTTGACAGATTCTGTCCAATTTTATAAAAAATGCGTGGTTATGGAAAAATAATATTTTAGATTATGTTCCGATTATAATCTATATAACGGATAGGAAATATTGTCTTCTTAGAATACAAAAAAGTTAATCAAAATTAAAACTTCTTAATGTTTCCTTGAAGATTTTAACATGAAAATCCAGTAAAACCGCTGTTATGAGCAAAAACTTTTGATTTTTTTACGAAGCTGGAACATGTAAACCCAAGTTTTGTGAGAATTTTGGAGAACAAAACTTGCGGAGGCATCACTGAATTATTCATTAAAGAAGAAAAATAGCGTTCAATTAATAGAAGACATCTTTTAATTGCAATGGAAGAATGAAACCTCGAAGGTACTGTGATGTTTGAGGAGAATGTAATTTTGTATAATATGTGATGAAAGATTCATGAATCCTGTTTCTTCAATGCCTCCTGTTTTCTTCTCCACTCAGATCCGAAGCTTATTTCTTCAGTGGCTGCCCTGGATCTTGCGAATGCATCGTCCCGCCAAGATCACCGCACGCCTTGCAGAAGCTTCTTTCAAGAGACGGTCATCCTCTAGTAGACGGTCCTCGAAATCTTCAGCGCCAGATTTCAAGGAGCGTTGTTCCAAGAGCTTGCTGGCCAACGTACTGGACATGGACGACGATTTTCGACAGCAATCGCAGGGTCACATAAGCACCGTAGCAACAGGAAGCTCCCCCGTAGTGGCAACTGCAGCCCCAGGCTGTAGCTCATCCAGCGGCTATATACAGCTGATTGGGGGAAGCATCGAGGGAACGCCCACATCTTTGCAAGGGAACCTTGCCACCACATCCAACCCCACCCCTTGTCTGAGTGCTCAGAGGGAACTGTCCCTCATATTACGCGAGGTTCGCTACATAACGAAGCGAATGCGCGATGATGATGACACCCAAGATATCATATCCGAGTGGAAGTTCGCGGGGATGGTGGTGGACAGACTGTGCTTCATCCTTTTTACTGCCTTTACTGTCATCTCGACGTGTGTGTGCCTGTTTTCGGCGCCACATCTAATAGCCTGATATCGATGCTCTATTAAAATTTTCAAATTTACTTTTGATTCACTAATTGAAATTATATCTTTATTATGACTGTTTCCAAACTCATCTTTATATTGACTGTTCCAATTTTTTAAAAATTTTTAGAATGTATACGAGATATATATCTATATATAAATATATAACTATATACACTTGATTTCACATGTAAACGATAAATATATATTTAAATATATTCTATTAGAATAAATTAAGCTAAATATACTAAAGAATAAAACATATGTTTTGCTAAAAATTTCGTGAGAAATGAAAATTACACTAAAATCGTTTTTATCATGCCGTAAACTTTAGATATATTGTTATTAAAAGAATATACTTAAAATATGCAACTGTCCTTTATAGAAATTTTTTTATTGAGAAGAAAAACTAACAACTTTAAAAAAGTAACCAGTACAAAGTGATATAATACTTTTTCAAAAACGAAAATTCAGAAATTTAAGTTATAAATTTAAGAAATTGCTTAAAGTTTATATAAGTATTGATAAGGGTATTTTATTGTTTATATCTTAGGCTTCGTATAGAATATTATTTTAATATTAGTATCCAGTATTTTATTTTTAAATAAATTTTTAATTATAGAAAATATAAATCATATAATCAAATATAAATATTTGTGTTATACCAGAAAATATATCTTGATTGATTTATTTTTAGAATCTACATTTCAATTACATTTGACAAAAATAATAAAAATAATGAATTGTTTTACTTGCATCTATTAAGATTTTTGAACTGTGAATTATAAGATTTTTTTTACTTTAAAAAAAATAACTTAACAAATGAAGCAGTCATATAATTTTTAATTTCTATCTCGCATTTGTTGATAATAAAATTAATTACGCAAATTTTTCTTATGTACATTGCTGCTAAGTTTGCCTCCTTAAATTAAACAGGGAAAATATATTTCACTTCCAATTGACTTTAATCTTATATTGTAAATGTTTCATTGACATTTTTAATACAAAATACTTTTATCAAAGAAATTTGATTAGCAAAGTTAAAAAATTTTGTTACATTTATAGTAATCTTTATTAAGAATGAGGTATTTCATACTTAATTTGAATACATATTGTGAAATGTATTCTTTCTTGTATTTATTCATAGATTTTGATGACATATTATATTTTCTGCTTTAAATATTATTTCTTTAAAATATAAATTTAAAATATGAAATTAAAAATAGATAATCAATTTAAGATTAAAATTTATAAAATGCTAACTATTTGTAAATATATTTCTTATTTGAAAAAGGGAAACAAATTGTAAGAAATATTGCTCAATATTTGATTAACATATCAAATAAAAATTTTACGGAGAAACTATCTGTGAAATATTTACGTAATTTTAAAAATGTTCAACACATATTTGATAAGCATATCAGAATAAATATTGAATGTTTCTTGAAATTTCTAATACTTATATAATTGTTGACCAAACTATTGGAGAATGTCATACACTAAAATTATGGGAAATGTTATTTTTTGCTTACATTTTTATACCACAAGCAATATTACATATAATCCTTTACGTGTGCTACTAAATAGTGAAACTAAAATTTGTAGGATTTTAGAAAGTTTGTAGAAATTGTTTCAGTAATACTTCAGAATTTCATAATTGTATGTCATACATATAAGATAGTCATAATGTAGGACACTTTGCTGTAAAGGAATGTCTTCCATTTTTGAAGTTTTGTGGTACAGTATAGCTTGTAACTTTAAAAACAGGATGAAAAAATGAAAGAATATGTAAATTTAAATATGAAAATGGTATTAGAATCCATTATTAATTACAACTTTGGGAAAATATGATTTAATAACTAATTTGATGATACAATTAACTTCAATTTTTAAATTTATGCAGAAATATGTTTAAACTAAAATAAAAATAAAATACAACTTGATAAATTTAAGTACATCTCCTTGATTCTATTTTCAATTATCGAATTTTATATTTTCAGATATTTTTAAACTTCTCATATCAATTTTCTCTTTTATAATAATCTTTGACAGATCATATATATATATAAAAATATTTGAATCATAAAACTAAATGTATTTTATAGCTAATAAATTGGAAAAATGTTCTTATAAAAAATTTGTTTAAAAACAATTTTTTAAAATACTAATTATATCTTTCATGGTAATAGGGCTCATTGCAAAGGGCAAAAATATTAGATACACTTGCTTTTTAAGATTAATTATATAATTTTAAACACGTTTAAATGAGTTCATTATATTTAAAAAGAACATAGTTTATTAATTAAACTCTTAAAATTAAGTTTTATATACTTATTTATTTTTCTAGTGCACTTTCTGCTGCAGCAGTTTAAGCATCAAAGAAAATTGCCATTTATTTTAAGACAAAATAAATGGTTCAAAGTTTCATATTAAATTTTTTGTTCACGAATACATTCAAAATCGATATTTAATACTTAATCCAAGTTAATGTTCTTGAAAAGTCATTTTTGCGAAGCATTTAAGTAAGCAAAATAAAATATTCGAAACTATTTTTCCTAATGGTTGCATACCTCTAATAGTAATTTCAATACATTTATGCATTAATACTTAACGTAAAAAGCCATTAATAGGCAATGCGGCTGTTCAAAACTAATTTTGTTCTCCAAGATTAAGTATTATTTTTTCAATTCTTGCTTTAAATAATCCTTTTTAATGAGTACTTCTTTACTTTAAATTCTCCTTTATTCTTTGGGAAAAAACCGCAGATGCATTCAAAGTATATTATACTAAAAATTACTTGGGATATTGCTAAAATATGCATATTACAATAATTTGTTTATTATTGTTTTATAAAAAGAATCAAGAATATTTGCCGTTTTTAAACTGTTCATTAGTAAAAAGATAGAGTAAAGTGTATAAAAAGCAGTTTATTGAAAAAATAAGATTTTTTTATTAAATAAAATTTTACTGCAGTTAGATTTAACTGAACAATATTGCTAGCAAAATTTTATAAAATATAAAACTATATAAGAAAAATACTGTACATTTTATAAAATAATTTGTATCTTCAGTTAGAAATTTTAATTAATATTAAAAACAGTTTTTATGATAAATGTTAATAAATATAAATCTTAATTTAAAAAAGTTTAGTATAATTTTTTAATAAACTTTTTTTTATAAAGAAAATATTTATGAGTGCATTTAAACTGGAGCTGTATTGAAAATATAAAATATTATTATCAGAATTTTATTCAAAATGTAATAATATTGATTAAATCTTTTGCATAATGAAGAAGAAATGAAAATTATATAATTATAATATATTTAAGGAACACTATAAAGAAATATTTATAGGTATTTATAGATTCAACTTACGTCTACCCTGGTTTGTTTTATTCATCTATCGTTAAATGGTCTTACATCTAATAAAGATTAAACTGTGGAATATTAATTTCAAGATAAATAAGTTGGATATTTTACATGAAACTAGCATACGAACATTTGTAAATAAGAAATAATTAATGTTTATAATGGAAAGACTATTTGAAAATAAGGGAAAACAAAATATATTTTTAATGTTTATTAGTACATAAAAATACTTTACAAAACATGTAAATAGTATTACCATAAGAGATAAACTTAAAATTGTATATCAGGTAACAAGCTATTATAAAATGTTTAAATTTTTATGAAAATAATATAACTACTTTTGTTATCAAAACCTCATTTCAGTGTTACACCATAGATATTTCTATTATTATTGGTATGTGACAATTGTAAATTAAAATTTACGATTTAACTAGAGTTATACATGTAGAACTCATTAATAAAAATTCACACTTATTAAATTTTATTTAAAAGATTGGGTTTATTAATTAAGAAAACACAGGATGAATTTATAAATTAATCGCTTTTTTTATCTAAAATAAACTAACAAACTATGTTTCTAAAAAAATATAAAATTAAAAAAATTAAAAAGTGAAAAAGAAAAAAAAAATATAAAATCAAAGAATTTAAAAATATATAGATTTAGTGTTTAAATTTAATTTCAAATAATATTTAAAATTTAGCAAAATTAATTTTAACGTAACGAGGAATCAAATAAAATTATCTTTACACATTAATATGACTATCTTTTATCTTTACATAAAAGTAAATGATCTAATACATATTAATATTAATTTTAAAAGCAGCTTTTGCTTTTATCAATAATTGTATATTACACATAAGAATTACTTGATAAAAAACATATTTATTTGTTATAAAAATTAGCATAATTTTCCTGTAATTGTTTTATAGCACTTCTTAAATTATATACGGTGATATTCTTCAGGTTCTGTAAAAGCGTATATTGCACATAAAGTGTTATATAACATTCAAAGTTAAGGATTCCTTCATTACAATTGGAATAATCTTAGATTTAACTTATTAATAAAATTAATAGTTATTAAAATTTTAACCAATAAATTTGGCAAAATATAAATACCGACATTTGTGTATGCATACGCACTTATACATGTATTCAAAGATATATGCATATATTATCTAAGAGTATTTTGACATATTAAGCATTATAATGAATGTTTACTTAACTAATTATTAAAAATTATATTTTTAAGTTGAAATTAATGCTTATTTATACACAGCAAAGATTTTTATAAAGTGGAGTCTATATAGAAAATTGTTTGTATTGTTTTTAAAAGAAATTTTTATAAATAATGTACGTGATATAAATAATATCAATATTCTTTTTAAAGCAGAAGTATATTTGAGAAAAAAATTAATCCTTAAATTTAGTAACACGAATATGAAGCTTCAAATATTGTTACGCTTGATACGAGTTTTTATGAAAGAGAAGGGTTTAACAGTGATGGCTGTTTTAAAAGTTAATAAATTTTAAAATAAAATATACTGTTTGAAACTTCAAAAATGGAATATTTTTCCTCCGTATTTTGAGAATCCAATTTAATAATATTAAACATGTCAATTTTGATGTCATACTTGAATTTAAACTTCGTACTTATTCTATTCAGCGTAGATTGATTGATGAATATAAGAGAGCAAAATCCTGCTCTCTTACTTAATCTTGTCTACTTCTTTAATTTTATTATAATATAATTTCTAGTGGAATTTTTCGGAAAAATTTCCGAAATTTACCGTGGGTGCACTTTGTTGAATATCTTAGATAAATATGTATCAAAGATTTTGTATTTTTACATAATAAAGAAATACTTAAAATGTCTTGAATTTATTTATTTCAATAATTACCTAATACTTACATAAATTTACATTTTGTAATTCTTATTTAGTATATTTCATTTTTAAATCATTTATTTAATTCTTGAATAGAAATTATATTGTGAAAACTCAGCACGTAAGGTAATGGTTACTAGCATTTTAAGATATATTTTATATTAAAAAAAGATTGAATTTCATGTTTACAATTTATCTTGAATAATCAAATCTATAAAATTTCTATATTTCAAATTCAACTTTTCTTCATTATTTTGTTAAACATTATACTAGATTTGATATTAAGGACAAAAATGTGAAAATATAGACAAGAAAGCAATAGTGCAATTATAATATATACACTGCAATGTATTATAAGATCCTGCAGCTAATGTTTTGAACTTTTCTTATTTTACGAATGTCAGTTTAAACCAATATATTAATACATTTAGTTTTTAAATTAGTATGTTTATATATGTATGTTTGCTCATAAATATATGCGATAAAAATGAGTAAATTTTACATTAAATAGTATTTTAATATATTACTTTAAATAAATATATTTCCTTTAATTAAATATATGATTATCTAAGTTACAATAAATATACCTTTATATTCTAAATTCAAAATAAATTCATTCTATGATATTAATAAGCAAATCACTTTAAGATTTGTAGAAATACTGCAAAATTTGTAGAACTATTCAGAGTATTGTAATTTAATCGACAGCAATTTAGAAACATATTATTAAAAATAGGAATTCAAGATCTTGAAGAATATTTATATAGAGATTTTGTTACTGATATTTATTTATTTATTATTTTTTTTCTAATGGTGGGGCACCGGCTGATTTACCCGTTACCAACAACAAGGCCAGAAACTGCTACTCATTTAGCTTAACCACGGGGCACCTTTGAAACAAGTGAGGCATAGAGAGGAGTAGCATTGCATACGTCACATCAACACAATACTAAATTTTGTATACATAATATTGCACAAATGCAGTTAGAATTCTTTCATATAAAATCTAAGTTATAATATTTTTAAAAGACAGATTAACTTGTTTTTAAAAGGCGCAAATTTGATAAAAACTTGATCAAATTTATGTTTTTATTGGCATGCATTTATTTCATTTAACTTGCATACGCTTTATAATAATCAGATAATCAGGTAACTTTACAATATTAATATAATTTCAATTCAGTTTTTTTCAAATGTTAATCAACCATAATTTAAATATTTTATTGATGTCATCCATTAAAAAAATAAATATCTATATTGGAAGTGTTCAGTATATATATATATATATATATATATATATATATATGTGATATATATATATATATATATATATATATATTAATATAATGAATATTTGATAGTTTATAGGTTTCTTGAGGTAAAAAGGATTTATGATTGTATTAGATTGAGTGTCAGCATAAGAGTGTCCGGTTTATAATAATGTTAGTAAAGAAACGAGTGTAAGTACGCAGCATGAACTTATAATGTATGCAAATTTTTTGTCGGAAAATAAAAACATTCTTCTTAAGGTTATAAAATCTGCTTAAAAGTATTAACTTCAAAAATATATTTTTAAAACTCACATTAATAATTATAATTTTGTTATTAAATATAATTAAATCAATAAAATGTATAATGTAGCAAAAATATGAGAGTTTTGTGTTTTTAATCATATCATGAACCTTTATTCGAGGATGTCGGTAAATTTATTATTTAAATCGAAAATAAATATAAATTTGTTCATTTAAAATAGTTTAATTAGGATTTATTTCAATAATTGAACAATTATTAGTTTGTATTTATTTTTTCCTGCTTCGTTACTTACTTTGTCCTTAGAATAGTGTAAAAATTTTATAATAAAATAGTTTTGTGTAATTTATTCCTTAAAAGTTTGAAAATACTCAAGTGTATATTATACACGTATTAAACTCAAAATAAGCTAAATCTTCACGTTATCGTTAAGAACGTTATTTTACGTATTTCAATACATTATTTAAAATTTTTATATTTTATTGCATTATTAATCCGCTATTTAAAAAATCAATGAAACAGATAGAAAAGCGTTAACAATAGATACATGAAATAATTTACAAAATTTTGTGTATTTTAAATATTTCAAAAAAAAATTCCTTGGGAGGAAAACGTTTTTCTTTATACTTTATAGGTTAACAAAAAATATGGATTATAACTTATTGAAAACTTAACAGTACATAAGATTCACAAATTGATTTTTACCAAAGAAATTAATAAAAATTTGTAAAACGCATAAGAAATCATTTAAATCAATACGTGTTAGTAAAATATTATTAAATGCTATTCTAAGAAAAATAATAATATAAATTTTAAACATTCATTTGATCATTTTATTATATATTGCCTTTAAATGAACTTTCTCAAATTTAAATATTTGACAAATGAATAGTATCCTTAAGAAAAGTGTTACGTATGATTTATAAACGAAATTTTTTAATAATTATTTTTATAGCTCTTTAATAACGTTTGTAGATATATACTTTACTCTAAAAATGCTTAATAATTTTTTAAGAAATTCGGAAAGTTAAATGTATTTATGTTGAATAAAAATTTTGAAATAAAAATTTTGAAGTAATAAAAATTTAATAATAAATAAAAGTAATAATATAAAATAATAAATTAAGTAATAAATAAAAATTTTGAAGTAGAAAATTTAAAAATTTGATGAATTATTAAGTTCAGACATTTTAAATAAGATACATTTGATTTCTCGATTCTGTTTTTACTTTTTTCTGAATTTCTGTTAATTTGAATTTTACCATTTCATTTATTTCTTCTTGCTTCTAAAATTAGATTTTCGGATTCCCCAATCTCGATATATTTTTCTGTCTATTTAATCTAGGTTAAAGTAGTTTTCTTTATTCTTGATTGAAAATAGATAAACCTTAATGCATTGAACTGTCATATTTATTTACATATATATGTGTTAAGAAGAAATGTTATTAAATGTAATAATATTTTAACTTCGTTAACGTAAATATCTTAATAAAATTTTATTGTTAAAATGAAACAATTATATTTTTTATATTCACTACATTTGAATGATGATAATACAAAATGTTGATAATTTTCCTTGTAAAATTATTAGGTAGCACTTTCTGTAGTTACATATTTAATAAAAAAAAAATAACTAATTTTCTTATCAAAATTATTAACATCAAAAACTTTATCAAAAACATATCATTCAAATAAAATGAAAAATACTCTTCTATTTGTAATTTAAAATTATATAAAAAGATAATTGTATTATTTTCTACATAGCAACAGTAACATTATTTATTATATATTAAATCTATCATTTAGAATTTGTGCCAATAGTCTGTTTTACTTAGATACATTTACTGTATATACTCGTGAATCTGTAATGCAAACAAAGAAAATCGGTAGGTGTTTCAAATTACATTCAAAAAACTTTTCAAAACAATTCAAAAATATAAATATAAATACAATTTATGATAAGTTCCTTTTTTATAAGTTACATATGTTTTTAAGACATATGTGATTATTGAGTATATTTGTGATTGTTTTGGCGCATTCTTGCCAAACTAAATTAATTTAAACTTGTGCATCTCCTTAAAGCTCTTCTGTTTACATCTTTTAGGCGCTCATAGTGCTGTAGTTACGAAGTACAACAGAATACTATTACCATTGCAAGTTTAATGCAGAAAAGTGGTCACAAACACGTGAATTAATTTTCTTAACAACGTAAATCTCATTTCCGTTGAACATGATGTTTTTTAAAGTTTCAATATGTTAGTAAACTTTTGCACTTTAAAATTATGTATTTATTTTAACTAATAATTTGTAATTAATGCATTTAAATCAAGGAATCTAATCTATTGTTAAATTGTCAGTAGTTTGCACATTCATAGTGCAAACGTAATGCTATTAAAAATCATGAAGTTTATATAGTCAGGTATGGGATAGTATTTAACACTTTTTTGCGCTGTCATCGCAGATTTTATTGGTGCTTCTCCTTTATTAAAGATGTTATTTATTAAACATTATAAATATAAAAATGTAAATGATTATAAAAATTAATTATTATAATATAAATACTAACTAATATGTTAAAAAATTAAAAACAGTAATTACTGCAAACTGATCATGCCATAACCAGTTACTACGATAACAGATATATTTTGCAGAATATGTTGTGGTAGATTTGAATGAGTAGTTTTGGAATATTGAATGAAAAAATTTATTTTTATAATTCAAAAGAAGTATGCAGAAATGATTTTAAGGAGTTTATTCTATGATACCTCCTATTAACACGATTTACCTTTTACCAAATAAGCCCAATTTGATGCAGGATAGCATAAAAATTAGCACTTGACTAATCGTGTTTTCAGGTTGTATAATACAAAAGAGAATTAGGTACCACAATTATTCATTTCTTAGAATCTAATATATTAAAAATCAAATTTTCAAGTGTAACCTAAATATAAATGTCAAATACGAATACATGAAATAATAAATTATTTCTTACAAATGCATAAAGTGAATTTTTGAAAATCTTTTTAGAATTTACTGTTTATTATAATGTGGAGACAAGTGATTTGTCAGTTTAAACCAATATATTAGTACATTTAGTTTTTAAATTAGTATTAATAAAACGCGAAAAACTGTTAACTAATTATTAAAGCATACTTTAATGGAATTATTAAAAGGAATTACTTTGAAGCAGACTTTACCATGAATTCAACATCAACATTGAATATTTCATTCATTCGCATTCATTCTATATTATTATTATTTTTTTACCGATACTTTACAAACTATTCTCATTTTTTAAAACATTAGAAGATAATTTACAAGTTTCATTTTTAATTAATTGATAATTTCCTTACATTTCGGCCATCATTACTCATGCAAAGTGGTATATAAGGATGTAATAGAGATTTATTGCAATTTACATTATCATGAATAAAAATAACAAAATATTTTTATTCTAACAATAAATGTAAAATAAGTTTGTGACATCAAAAATTATATAGATTCAATTAAAATATTAGAAATTACTTATTTTAGCTCATCTATTGATTATATATTTATGATTTTAAAATATTTCAAATAAAATTAAAAATTTCAAGAAAAACAAGAATCCATATTATAATGAATCATTTATTAATAAGAAAATTTTAAATTATTATTTACAACAATTAACATTAAAAAATCTGCAAGAACGCAGCAAAAAATATTGTATTTATTTTTAGGTCTAAAAGGAAAGTAAAATGTAAGTTAAATATTTTCTTTAGGAATCAAATATTAATTTCAAATCAAAAATGTAGCTTAAAAAAATAAATGGATTTAAACTAAAGCTAGTTAAGAAATGCATTGTTAGAATAAATATGTCAAATTATTTATTTATATGAATTTTTGGGAAGCTTTTCTGTAAAATGACTGTAGTATGATAAGTAATTTATGAATAAATCACTAAAAAATAAAATAAAAATCTAACTAAAAGATAAATGCATAATTCAAAATCTATTATTCATTGTACTACTTTGAAAAAGAAACGTATTTTATCAAGAAATAGAATTTCCAAATATTTAAGTTAAACAGAAACTAGGTTTTTAAGTTGAAAATCGGAATGTGCATATTCCATGAAAATACATAAAAGATTTTTTGTTCACTTTAAATGGTAGTTTTATTATTTTTAAATTTCTTAAACGCAAAGTTCTGTTTACATTTAAATCTGGTTTTATCAAAATTGAAATTTAATCTAAAACATTATTTATATGCAATAAATTAATTATGCGAGGTATTTGTCAAATTTATAACTGCATTCTGAACAAAATGGAATATTTTAAATTCTACTTTACAGTAAATTTATTTAGTATGGTTCAATTACAAAAATCTGTTTACTGATGCTTCACCTTCCAATCAATATATTAAAAACAAATGAGTTATTTTACTTGAATGCATTTAATGAATATGCAAATTAATTTAAGATAAGATTTAAAATAAAAGAATAAAAGATTTAAAATTTAATTTAAAACTTATCTTTATAAGCTATGTAAGTGAATTTATGTGAATGTAATACAATATAAATGGTGAAAAATGATAAATAAAAAAAAATGTTTTATAGCTAATGCATATTTGTACGAAAACACCTGAAACATGTTAAATTGATTATATAAATCACATGCTGCATAAAGGAATAAATTGTGTTTCATTATGTTACTCATTATAAAACAAAAATTTATTATAACCTATTAAAAACATAAGACTTTGTATAAAACCAAAGAAAAGAATTTTAAACCACTAAAAAATAACTATTTTATCTGGAAAACCTAATTGGTAATGTTCAAATTAACTAATCGGTTTGAATCCACAATTACTTAATTACTTAAAAGACGAGAAATAAAATTCTTATATAAAAATATTAATTAAAATTCAAATTAGTAAACATATAAAAAGAAATAATGATTAAAGTAGATTTGCAGATTTTTCAGTGCTTGCTAATATAATATTTCGTTAATTAATTTTTTTCATTTATTTCAACAAATATTTTTTATATATTTGGTTAAAATTGATATTTTGAAATATTCTTACTTGGTTATTTTTAAAATACTTCAAAATGAAGTTATTAGCTAAATTTTTTAATTTAATTATCATTAATAAAATAGCCTTCTAAAAGTTTAGTTAAACATTCGCATGTTTGCATAACTATATATTTTTAAATGCAATGTTTTTTATGTTGTTAAACTTTATAAGACATTTAAAATAAACATTCTTACCTTAATAATAATCCACAGATAATTTTAAATTATTCTATTTTGAGAATTATTTTCTCTACTGGAGAAAAATTCGATTATCAATTCAAATTGCATGTCAATTTTTCTTTAATCGGTAAAAATAAAGCATTATTCTGAATGTATAGATAAATGCTTCTGTTGCATCCACTCTATACATCAAAAATTTAGTAATAATATATTCAAATTTTATAAAACAATTTAAATTTAAGAAATGCATAATTCATAAAGTCATTCTTTTTGCAGGGCACATATTTTTACTACTTAGAATTTCATGATTACCAAATGATATTACGTGACATTATTTAAATCGTTGGAAATAGTAGAACAGCAGTTGGGCAATTCATTCAAATATTTATTATTTCAAATGTGAAGGTTAATAATTCAAAAGTTTAACAGTCACTTAAAATATGGCCTTTTTTAAGCTTTTTTACTAAGAATTGATTTTCTGTTATTTTACTTCTTAATTTTTAAGTATTACTCTGTTGATCATTATTTTTCTACTTTTGCAAAAATTATGGATACCAATTAAACAATGTAAGATATTTTTAGTTATAATTGTAATTAGTTAGAATTATAAATATAAAGTTGGATATTATGAGTCATTTAAATATATAACTGAGATAGTTGAGAATTATATACTTTCATGTGTTGTAAAATTTTATAAAATACATTGCTATATATATAGAATATTTTATTTTAATTCTCGTTTTAAAATCATTTCCATTTATAAAATCTTAAGACTATAAAAATATGATTATCAAATTATACCAAAACATTTATTTGTCATTGGTAACAATAAAACTGCATAATTATAAAT